>RXID01016845.1:0-28441 GCA_005019695.1 Trichopus zeylanicus subsp. travancoricus
TACTGCTACGGCCACAACTACTACTAATAGTACTACTCATACTACTACTACTGCTGCTACCATTAGTAATACTCATACTTCTTGAACTACTACTAATACTACTGCTACTTCTTCAACCACCACTATTACTACTAGCATGACTGCTACGATTGTTGTTGTTGCTGCTACAACTACTACTCCTATTACTTCTCATACTACTACTGCTGCAACTGATACTTTTGCTCCTACTATTACTACTACTACTACTACTACTACTACAACTACACGTACAACTAGTATTGCAACTACTACCACTACTGCAACTACATCTACTTCTGCTACTACTTTTTCTATTGCTACTGCAACCACTACTACAACTACTACAAGTACTTTTACTACTACTAGTACTAATACAACTATTACAACTAGTACTACTGGTGGAACTACAACTACTGATACTACTACTATGACTACTACTACAGCTGCTAATACTACAACAACTACTACCACTACTACTACTATTTCTACTACTACTTCTGCAATTACTACTCCTACTGCTACTACTAAAACTACTTTTGATACTACTCCTGCTACTACTAATGCTACTATTACTACTACTACAACAACTAATGCTACTACTATTACTACTACTACCACTACTACTTCAACTACTATTGCTCCTATAACGGCTACTACAACCACCACTACAACTAAAGCTACTACTACTACTACAATTGCTACTACTACTGTTGCTACTGGTACTACTACCACTACTACCGCTACTACCACTACTACTACCAACACTGCTTCTACTACTGCCACTGCTACTACTACTTTTGGTATTACTTCAGCTACAGCGACTACTACTACTACTTCAACCACTACTACTTCTACTACTACTACTACTACTACTACAACTACTGCTACAACTATCAATATGACTACAACTACAACTACTGCTAGTACTTATACTACTACGACCAGTAATGTTACTAGTACTGCTACTACTAGAACTGCCATGACTACTACGGGTAATAATACTTTTGCTACTGCTACTACTACTCCTACTATTACTAATACTGTGACTACTGCTAGTAATATCGCTGCTACAACTGCTACTACTGCTACTCCTACTACTACTATTGCAGCTACAACTACTATTACAACTACCCCCACTCCTACTACTATTATTACTACAACTACTACTACTACGGCTGCTACTTCAACAACTACTTATGCTGCTATTGTTACTATAGCTACAACTAATGCTTCTACTGCTGCTGGTGCTGCTACTACTTCTACTACAACTACTAGTACCACTATTGCCGCTACTAATACTACTACTATTACTGCAACTATTACTACTATTACTATTTTTGCTACTACTTCTACTATTACTACTTCAGCTTGTACTACTGCTGCTACTACTAGTACTGCTGTAGCAACTACTATTACTACTACTCCTGCTACTACTACAATCACTGCTGCTACTACTACAACTATGACTACTACTACTCTAACTACTACTACTACTACTACGACTACGACTGCTCTTACTACTACTACTTATTGTACAACTCCTGCTACTACAATTACTGCTCTTACTGCTACTACTACCACTATTGCTATTGCTACTAGGACTACTAATACTAATACTACTACTACTATTATTTGTATTAGTACTACTACTTCTACTACTACAACTAATACTGTATTACGATTGCAACTAATACTACTGCTCCTACTAATACTGCTACTCCTACAATTCCTACTGCTGCTGCTGCTGTTGCTGCTTCTATAACTGCTATTACTACTAATACTACTACTACTATTATTATTACTACTACTACGACTTTGACTGTAGCTACTTCTACTACTACTAATACTACTGCTGTTGTTAATACTCCTACTTCAAAAACTACCGCTCATATTGCTACTATTATGGCAACTGCTACTACTATTGCTACTACAAGTGCTACTACTATTACCACTGCTACTGCTACTACAGCTACTACTACTGCTCCTACTACAACTACGCCTACGGCTTCTACTGCTAAAACAACTACTAAAACTACTACTACTGCTACTACAATAACTACTACTACTACTAATACTACTGCTACTAGTACTACTACTATTACTATACTGCTACAACTACGACTACTGCTACTACTAATACTACTATTGCTACAACAACTACTGCTACTACTACAACTCAAGCTACTACTACTACTGCTCGAACAAATGCTCCTACTACTACTCTGATTATTTCTACTAATACTACTACTATAATAATAACTACTACTATTAATACAACTGCTATTGCTAGTACCTCAGCTACCACTACTACCACTACATATGCTACTACTTCTGCTTCTACTACTGCTACCACTATTACTATTACTATAAGTACAACTTCTGCTACTACTACTACTACTACTAGTATTACTACTGAAACTAATACTACCGCAACCACTACTACCACTATTTTTGCTACTGCTTTTGCAAAAACTACTTGAACTACTACTTTTGCTACTACAAATGTTACTGCTAGAACTACTACCACTACAACTTCTACCATTACTACTCATATTACAGCCACTACTACCACCACTACAACAACAACTACTGCTATTACCATGATTGCTACTACCACTGCTACTACCATTACCACTACAAATACTACTACAACCACCAATATAACAACTGCTACTACTAATGCTACTACTACTGCTGCTACTATTACTACTACTACCTTGGCTCCTACTCCTATTATTACTACAACTACTAGCACTACATTTGCTACTACTACAACTACTAATGCTATTGCTGCTACTATTGCTACAACTACTGCTTCTACTACTACTGTTGCTACTATTACTTCTACTACAACAATTGCTACTACTACTACAACTACTAAAACTACTAGTACTGTTGCTACGATTACTACTACTATTACTATTATTACTACTAGATCTACTACCACTACTTCTGCTGGTACTGTCACTGCTACTACTAGTACTGATGCAGCAAATAGTAATACTACTATTTCTGCTGGTATCATTGTTGCGACTACTAGTTCTATAGTAGCAACTACTAGTACTACTACGATAACTACTGGCGTTGCTACTGCTACTGCTACAACAATAACTACTACTACTATTGTTACAACTACTATTCCTACAACAACTACTAATACTATTACTAGTACTACTACTTCTACTTCTACTACTTCTACTACTAATATTGCTACTGCTACAACTCCTACTACTACTACTACTATTGCTCCAACTACTACTACTCGAGCAACAGCTGCTACTACTACTACTCCTATTATTTCTACTACTACTACTACCACCACCACGACCACCACCACTAATACTGCTATTACTACAACTACTACTACTGGTACTACTACTATGACTACTACTACCAGTACTACTACTACAAGTACAACAACAATAACAACAACAACAACAACTACTACTACTACTACTACTTCTACTACTACTACTACTTCTACTACTAATTCTACTACAAATAATGGTACTACTACAATTACTAATACTACTACTATTGTTGCCGCTACGGCTACTACTACTATTACCGCTACTACTTCTACTACTTCTACTTTTGTTGGTACTACTGCTGCTACTACCAGTACTATTGTCGCAACTACTATTACAACTAAATTTGCTACTACTACTACTACTACTACTACTGCCGCTACTACTAGTCCTTTTGTTATGCAGCTTCTACTACTGCTACAACTATTATTCCTACAACAACCATGACAACTACTGCTAGTACTACTCCTGCTACTACAACTACTACTCCTACTACTATGGCTACCACTACTGCCACTTATACTACAAGTACTACAACTTCTACAACTACAACTACTATTGGTACCACTACTGTAACTAATACTACTGCTCCTACTAATACTACTCCTACTACTGTTCCTACTACTCCTACTAATAATGCTATTGTTGTTGTTGTTGCTACTACTACTACTACTACTACTACTACTACTATCGCTACGATTGCTACTACTATTTCTACTGCAGCTACTACTACTCCTACTTAATACTACTACTGCTGCAGCCACTCCCGCTTCAAAAACTATTAGTTATACTACAATTGCAGCAACTGCAACTATTGCTACTACAATGGCAACTGCTACTACTACTGCTACTCCTAAGGCTACAACTGCTACTACTACTACTACTACTACTGCTGCTGCTAATATTATTATTACTACTACTATTACTACTACAACAACTACAACTACTGCTACAACTACTGTTGCTGCAGCTGCTACTACTTTTGCTAGTACTACTACTACTATTATTACTACTACTACTACTACTGCTACTACCGCTACTTTTACTACAACTACTTCTGCTACCACTTTTGCTCCTACTACTACAACTCCTGCAACAACTTTTGCTGGAACAACCACTATAACTGCTACTACTACTTTTGGGACAACTGCTACAACTAGTGGTACTACTACAACTACTGCAACTATGACTGCTACTACTACTGCTACTACCACTACTACTACTTCAACGATTACTTCCAGTACTAATTCGGCTAAGACTACTACTACTACTACTACTAGTATTAGTACTATTACTACAACTACTACTGCTACAACAACTACCATTACAATAGTTATTGCTACTACAACTAATACTGCAACAACTACTGCTACCGCTACTAATACTAATACTACAACTACTACTACAACTGCTACAACTACTTCTGCTATTACTACTACTACTACCACCACTACTTCTACAAGTACTACTACTACTAGAGTGACTACTACTACTTATACTGCTACAACTGCTTTTGTTACTAGTACTGCTACTACTACTATTGGTATTGCTACTACTGCAACTACTGCTACTAATACTACTAGTTCTACTTCAACTTCTACTATTGTTGCAATTACTACTACAGTTACCACGATTACTACTTCAGCTACGGCTACAACTTCTGCTAGAGCTATTGCCATTATAATAAGAACGACAATAACTATACTAATACTACTACTACTACTAATACTATTGCGACTAACACGACTACTGCTACTCCTACTACTTCTGTGGCAACTTTTGATACTACTACTGCAACTATTGCTTCTACTACTGCTGCTGCTACTACTACAACAACAACAACTACTACAACGACTACTTCTGCCACTACAACTTTTACAACTACAATAACGGCTACTACTACTACTACTATTACTACTACTACTACAATAACTATCACTACTACTACTATAATTACTACTACTATCACTACTACTACTACTACAACTACTATTCTTACTACAACTACTACTTTTGCTATTACTTATGCTACTAATACTGCGACTACTATGACTACTACAACTACTACTATTACTGCCATTACTACGACGACGACTACTACTACTACTACTATTACTACTACTACTACTACTACTACTACTACTACTACTACTACTACTACTACTACTACTACTACTACTACTACTACTACTACTATTACTATTACTATTACTGCTACCACCACAATTACTATAACTACTACTAATACTACTATTACTATTGCTACTGCTACTACTACTATTACTGCTGCTACTACTACTACTGCTACTAGTATTGCTACTTCTACTATTATTGCTACTTCTACTACTACTACTACTACTATTACTACTAATGCTACTACTACTAATACTACTAATGCTACTAGTACTACTACTAATACCACTGCCACTACTACTACAACCACTACTACTATTATCACTATACAACTATCACTACTACAACTACTACCACAACTACTCCTACTACTGCTACCACTACTAATAATACTTCTCTTGCAACTACTGCTACTATCACTACTACTATCATAATTGCTTCTGCTTCTATTACCACTACTACTTTTGATCCTGCTTTTGTTACTACTATTGCTACTTTTCCTACTACTATTGCTACTACTACAACTACTACTTCTGGTACCACTTCTGCTACAACTATTATAACTATTTTTACTACTACTACTACTACTTCTACTATTGCTTCTACTACTAGTGTAACTACTTATACTATTACTAGAACTACTACAACTACTACTACTACTAGAACTAGAACAAATTTTACTACCACTACTACAACTGCTACTACTACTGCTATTCCTACCAGTACTACTACTACCACCAGTTCTATTATTCCTACTACTACTATTACTACTACTGCTACTGTTGCTACTATTATTACCACTGCTACTACTGCTACTATTACTGCTTTTGCCACTACTACTACTCCTACTACTACTATTACTCCTTCTTCTACTACTCCTACTGCTACTTTTACTACCTCCACACTGATACTACTATTGCTACCACTACGAGTACTCCTACTACTATTACTGCTACTATTGCTCCTCCTAATACTACTGCTATGACTACTATGGCTACTCTGCTATAACTACTACCAATACTACTCCCCCACCTCCTACTACCACTACTACTATTACTACTCCTATTGCTGCTAGTACTACTATTACTGCTACTACTATAACTTCTCCTACTACTACTACTACTACTAGCACTCCTACTACCACAACTACTACTGCTATTACTACTACTATGGCTTGTGTAGCTACTATGACTAATGCTCCTATTGCTAGAACTATGACTATCACTACTACTACTAGTTCTACCATTAGAGGTACTGCTACTACTGCTACTAATGCTACTGATAATAATACTAGTATTACTACTACTACTACTACTACTACTACTACTACTACTACTACTATGATAACTCCTACAACTATTATTATTATTATTATTACTACTACTCTTGTAGTTGCTACTAATAGTACTAATATGACTGCTACAACCAATACTACTAATTTTGTAGCTGCTACTACTGTTACAACTACTGCATCTATTACTACTACTATTGCTACTACTATTACTAGTACTAGTACAACAACTACTACTACCACTAATACTCATATTATTGCTGCTACTATTACTACCGCTGCTACTACTATTACTTTTGTTGGTAGTACTACTGCTACTATTACAACTACTACTACTGCTACTACTATTAGTGCTATTGTAGTAGTATCAGTAGTAGCAACAGTAGTAGAAGTAATAGTAGGAGCAATAAGAGCAGTCATAGCCTTAGTAGCAGTAGTAGTAGTAGCAGCAACAACAACAGCAGCAGTAGTAGTAGCA
Source organism: Trichopus zeylanicus subsp. travancoricus (assembly GCA_005019695.1). Taxonomy (NCBI): domain Eukaryota; kingdom Viridiplantae; phylum Streptophyta; class Magnoliopsida; order Dioscoreales; family Dioscoreaceae; genus Trichopus; species Trichopus zeylanicus. The sequence continues at coordinate 7,229 of RXID01016845.1, forward strand.
TTAGTAGTAGAAGTATTAGTAGGTAGAGTACTACCAGTAGTAGTTTTATTTGTAGCAGTAATAGTAGTAGTATGAGTAGTAGTAGGAGAAGTAGTCATAGTAGGGGCAGTAGTAAGAATAGTAGTAGTAGTAGTGGTAGTGGTAGTAGAAGCAGTATTAGTAGTAGCAGACGTAGCAGTAGTCGAATTAGTAGTAGTAGTAACAATAACAGCAGTAGTAGTAGCAGTAATAGTTGTAGTCATACCAGTAGTAGTAGTAGTAGTAAAAGTAGTAGTAGTTGTTAATGTAGGAGAAGTTGCAGTAGTAGTAGGAGTAGTAGTAGTTGCAGTAGCAATAGTAGTAGTTGTACTAGTAGTTGTAGTAGTAGAAGTAGTAATAATAGTAGTAAAAGTAGCAGTAGTTGTAATAGTAGTAGTAGCAGTAGTAATAGTAGTGGTGGTCGTAGTAGTAGTTATAGTAGTAATAGTAGTAGTAGTAATAATTGAAGTAGTAGTAGTAGTAGCAGTTGTAACAGTAATAGGATTAGTAGTAGTAAAAATAGTAGAAATAATCGTAGCTGTTGTAGTACTATTAGTAGTAGTTGTAGTATTTTTAGCAGTAGAACTCGCAGTTGCAGTAGAAGCAATAGTAGTAGGAAAAGTTGCAATAGCTGCAATAATAGTAGTAGTAGCAGTAGTAGTAGTAGCAAAATTAGTAGATGTAGTTGCAATAGGAGTAGTTGTAGTAGTAGCAACAGTAGTAGTAGTAGCGGTGGAGGAGGAGGAGGAACTAGTAGTAGAAGTGGTATTATTATTAAAAGTAGCAATGGTCAAAATACTAGTAGTTGTAGTAGAAGTAGTAGCAGTGTAGTAGTAGTAATAGGAGTAGTAATAGTAGTAGTAATAGTAGTAGCAATAGTAGTAATTGTAGTTATAGTAATAGTTGTAGCAGTAGTAGTAGTAGCAGTAGTTGTAGTAGTAGTAGTAATAGTACTAGATGTAGCAATGGTGATAGCAGCAGTAGCCATTGTAGTAGCAAAAGCAATAGTAGTGGAAGAAGCAATGATAGTAGTAGTAGTAGTAGTAGCAATGGCAGCAGTTGTAGTAGCGGTTGTAGCAGTAGTAGTAGTAGTAGTAGTTCTAGTAGAAGTAGCAGTAGCAGTAGTCATAGTAATAGTTGTGGTTGTGGTGGTTGTAGTTGTAATAGTAGCATAGGTAGTTATAGTGGTAGTAGTAGTAGCAGTAGTAGTAGCAGTTGCAATAGTGGTTGTAGTAGTGCTAGTTGTAATAGGAGTACTGGTAGCAATTATAGTTATAGTGGTAGTAGTATTATTAGTAGTAGTAGTTGTAGTAGTAGCCATAACAGCAGCAAAACTGGTAGAAGTGGTTGTAGAAGTACTAGTAGTGGTAGTATTAGTAGTTGTAGTTGTAGTAGTAGAAGTAGTAGCAAGTGAAATAGTTATTGCAGTAGTAGCAGTAGCGGAGATACTACTATTATTAGTAGTGCTAGTAGTTGTGGTGGATGCTATAGTAGCAGTGGTAATCGAAGTAGTCTTAGTAGCAGTAGTAGTACTACTAGTAGTAGTAGCAGCAAAAGTTATTGTTGTAGTAGTGGTAGTACTAGTATTAGCTGGAGTAGCAGTAGCAGTAGAAACAAAAGCACTAGTAGAGGTAGCTGTAGTAGGTGTAGTAGTAGTAGCAGTTGCCATAATAGTAGTAGCAACAGTAGTAGTAGTAGTAGTAGTGGTAGTAGTAGAAGCAGTGATAGTAGTAGCAGTAGTACATGTAGTAGTAGTAGTAGCAGCAGCACTCGTAGCTATTGTAGTAGTTACAGCAACACTCATTGTAGTAGTTGTAGCCATAATAGTAGTAACAGTAGTAATATTAGTAGTAGTAAAAGCGACATCAGCTGCAAGAACTATAGTAGTAGAAGTAGAAGTGGTAGTAGTAATAGTAGTAGTAATAATAGTAGTAGTTGGTGTAGTAATAGTAGTAGTAGCAATAGTAGGAATAACAATTGCAGTATTAATTATAGTAGTAGCAGTAATCGTGGTAGTACTATTAGTAATAGTAGTAGTCTTGGTAGGTGCATTAGGAGTTTTTATAGTAGTAGCAGATGTAGTAGTACTAATAGTAGTAGTAGTAGCAGTAGAAGTTGTAGTAATAGCAGTAGCAGTAGTAGTAGTAGCAGTGGTTGTAGCTGTAGTAGTATTCGTAATTGTAGTAGGAGGAATTATAGTTGTAGTGGTTGTAGCAGCAACTACAATAGTAGTACTAGTTGCAGTAGTAGTAGCATTAGTTGTAGTAATAGCAGTAGTACTAGTAGCAGTAGTAGTAGTAGTAGCTGTAGTAGCATCAATAGTGGCGGTTGTACCAATAGTAGCAGTTACAGTTGCTGTAGTTGTAGTTGTAGCAGCAGCAGCAGCAGCAGTAGTGGTAGTAGCAGTAGCAGTAGTAGTTGTAGTAATAGTAGTAGTTAGTAGTAGTAGTCAAAGTAGCAGTAGTCGAAGTTGTAGTAGTTGTGCCAAAAGTAGTAGTAGTGGTACTAGTAGCAGTTGTAGCAGTAGTTGTAGTAATAGTCGTAGTTGTTGTTGTGGTAGTAACAGTAGTAGTAGAAATAGTAGAAGTATTAGAAGTAGTAGTAACATTAGTGGTTGTATTACCAGTAGTAGTAGTAGTAGCCGCAGAAGTAGTAGTAGTAGTATTAGCAGTAGTAGATGTAGTAGATGTAGTAGTAGTAGTAGATGTAGTAGTAGTAGTAGTGGTAGTAGTAATAGTAGGAGCAATCTTAGTTGTAGTAGTAGTTGAAGTAGCAGCAGCACTCGTAGCCATAGTAGTAATTGCAGCAGTAGTCATAGCAGTTGTAATAGTAGTAGTATTAGTAGCAAAAGTTGCAGTGGTAGTGATAGTAGTAGTTGTAGTAGAAGAAACAGCAACATAGTAGCAGTAGTTGTAATAGTAGCAGTATTAGTAGTAGGAGAAGTAGTCATAGTACTAGTAATAGTAGTAGTGTAGTAGCAATAGTAGTATTAACAATAATAATAGTAGTAGTAACAGTTGTAGTAGTAGTAACAGTTGAAGTAGTAGAAGTAGTAGCAATAGTAGTAGTGGTAATTGCAGTAGCAGTAGCAATAGTAACTATAGGAGCAGTTATAGTAGTAGTAGCAGTAGCAGTAGCAATAGTAGCAGTAGTAGTTGCAGTAGCGATTGTAGCTGTAGTAGTAGCATTTGTTGTAGTAGTTGTTGTAGTAGTAGCAATAGTTGTAGTAGCAGTAGTAGCAGCAGTAGCAGTTGTGGCAGTAGTAGCAGTGCCAGCAACATACCAATAGTTGTGGTAGTATTGATAGTAGTTTTAGTAGTAGCGGTAGTAGTTCTAGCAATTATGGGTATAATAGTGCAAGTAGCAACTGAAGTAGTGGCAGCAATTGTAGTTATAGTGGAAGTAGTATTAGTAGTAGTAGCAGTAGTAGTAGTCGTAATAGTAGTCATAGTAGTAGTAGAACTAGTAGAATTGGTTGTAATAGTAGTAGTAGTAGTAGTAGTAGTAGCAATAGTACTAGTAGAGAAGTGGCGGTAGTAGCAATAGTAACAATTGTTCTAGCAGTAGAAGAAGTATTTGAATTATTAGTAGTAGTTATAGAAGCTGTGGAAGCTGTATTTGCAATTACAGCCTGTATAGCAGTAGCGCTAGTAGCAGTAGTAGCAGTAGTAGCTGTAGTGGTAAGAGTAGCAGTAGTAGCCGCAGTAGTAGTAAGAATAGTAGCAATAGAAGCAGTAGTGGTAGTACTAGTAGTAGTAGATGTAGTAGCAGTAGCAATAATCATAGTAGTACTATTAGTAGGAGTAGTAATGGCTGCAACAGAAGTAGCAGTAGACGTAGTAGCAGTAGTAGGTGTAGTAGTAGTAGCAGTTGCCGTAATAGTAGTAGCAAAAGTAGTAGAAGCAGCAGTAGTAGTAGTATTAGTAGTAGTATGAGAAGTGGTAGTTCCAGGGGTAGGAGTGGCAGTAGAAGTAGTAGTTGTTGTAGTAGTAATAGTAGTAGTTGCAATTTTAGTAGTAGTCTAAGCGGTAGCAGTAAGAGCAGCAGTAGTAGTAGAAGTAGTACTAGTATTAGTAGTAGTACTAATAGTAGTACTAGTGGCTGTAGCAGTAGTAGTAATAGCAGTGGTTGTAGCCGGAATTGTAGTAGTAGTGGTAGTAGCAGTAGTATTAGTATTAGTTGTAGTAATAGTTATAGTACTAGTAGTAGTAGCATAGTAGCAGTAGTACCAGCAGCAACAGCAGTAGTTGCACTTGTAGCAGTTTTAGTTGTAGTAGTTGTAGTAGTAGCAATAGCAACAGTAGAAGTAGTAGTAGTAGTCGTTGTAGTAGCAGTTGTTAGTAGCAGCAATAGTAGGAGCAGTGGTAGTTGTAATAGAAGTAGTAGCAGTAGTACTACTAGTAGTAGTAGTAGTAGTAATAGTAGTAGTAATAGTAGCAACACTTGCAGTAGTAGTAGCAGTAGTAGTTGTGGCAATTGTAATAATAGTAGTAGCAGTAGTAGAAGTAGCAGAAGTAGTATTAACAGTAGTTGTAGTATTAGTAGTTATAGTCTTACTAGCGCAATCTTAATAGCAGTTTATTGTGTTGTCGAAGCAGTTGAGTGGTAGTAGAACCCAGTAGCAGCAGACTGTAAGCCGTATTAGTCAGTCACGAAGCAGTCATTGTAAGAAAGTAGTAGTCTTAGTTAGTGTTGTCGTAGAAGTAGTAGGAATATTAGTAGTAGTAGTAGTAGTATTTGTAGCAGTAGTAGAATTAATTGCTATAGAAGTAGTAATCCAAGTAGTAATATTAGTAATTGCAGTAGTTGTGGTAGGTTTATTAGGAGGAGTAGTAGTAGTAGCAACAATAGTAGTAGTAATATTAGTAATTGTAGTCACAGTAGCAGCAACAGCAGTAGTAGTAGCAACAGTAGTAGTTGTAGTAGTTGTTGTTGAAGTAGTAGTAGTAGCAATGGTAGTAGCAGGAATTGTAGTAGTAGTGGTAGTAGCAGCTGATGTAATAGCAGTAGTCGTAGGAACAACAATAGTATTGTTAGTGGTAATAGCAGTCGTACTGGTAGTAGCAGCAATAGTTATGCAATAGTAGTAGCAATAGCGGTAGTAATAGCAGCAACAGAAGTTGTGGTAGTGGTAGTACTAGTACTAGCAGATGCAATAGTAGAAGTAGTAGTAGTAGTTAGTAGTGGCAGTAGTAGTAGTATTGGTAGAAGCAATTGCAGTAGTAGCAATAGCAGTAGCAGTAGTAGTTAGTCATAGCGGTAGTAGTAGTAGTATTGGTAGAAGCAGTTGCAGTAGTAGCAATGGTAGTAGGAGTAGTTAATATCAGCAGTTGCAGCAGTAGTAGCAGTAGTACTAGTGGCAGCAGTAGTAGTAGCAGTAGTAATAGTAGTAGATGTTGCAGTAGTAGCAGCCACAGTAGTAGTAGTTGTGGTATTAGTAGCAGTAGTAGCACTAGCAGTAGTAGTGACAGTAGTGGTAGTATTAGTAGTAGTACTAGTAGTAGCTGTAGTAGCAGTAGTAGTTGTAGGACGCTCATAGTAGTAGTAGTAGAGGTTAGTAGTAGTAGTAGCAGTCTTAGTTGTAGAAGCAGTAGAAGTGGCCGCAGCACTCGTAGCCGTAGTAGTATTCGCGTAGCAGTAGTAGCAATAGTAGTAGTTGTTGTTGTTGTAGAAATAATAGTAGTAGTAGTACTTGTTATATTAGTAGTATTAGTAGTAGTAGTGGTAGTTATAGAAGTATTACTACTAGATGAAGTAGTAGAAGTAGTAGTAATCGTACAAATAGTAGTAGTAGTACTACTATTACTACTACTACTACTAGTAGTACTAGTAGTAGTAATAGTTGTAGTAATAGTAGTAGTAGTAGTAATAGTAATGGTAGTAGTTGGAGATGTTGTAGTGGTAGTAGTAGTAGCAGCAGCAGTAGAAATAATAGTAGTAGTGTTAATTATAATAGCAACAGTAATCGTAGTCGCGCTAATAGTAATAGTAGTAGTTGTCGTAGGTAAATTACGAGTAGTAGTAGCAGTGGCAGTAGTAGTAGTAGTAGTAGTAGTAGTAGTAGTAGTAGTAGTAGTAGTAGTAGTAGTAGTAGTAGTAGTAGTAGTAGTAGCAGTAGCAGTGGTAGTTGTTGTGGTAGTATTGGTAGTAGCAACAGAAGTAGTAGCAGTAGTTATAGCAGGAGTACCAGTATTAGCGCTAAAAGTACCACATGTAGTAGTAGTAGGCGTAGCAGTTGCAGCAGCAGCAGTAGTAGTAGTTATAGCAGGAGTAGCAGTATTAGCACGAAAAGTAGCACATGTAGTTGTAGTAGGCACCACAGTTGTAGTAGCAGTAGCAGTAGTCTTGGTAGTAGTACTAGTAGTAGTGTGGTAGTAGTAGCTGTAGTAGTAATAGTATTAGTAGTAATAGTATTAGTAGTAGTAGTAGTAGCTGTAGTAGTAATTGTAATAGTAATAACTGTAGTAGTAGCTGTAGTAATGATCGTAGTATTATTACTAGTACTAGCAGCAGTAGTAATAGTAGTAGTAGTAGTTTTAGCAATAGTAGTACTAGTAGTAGTAGTAGTAGAACAAGAACTATGAGCCACTATGGAAGCAATCATGGTAATAAAAATAGTAGGTGCGGCGATAGTGCCTATACTAGTAGCAGTAACACTTGTAGTAGCAGTAATAGTAGTAGTAGTAGTAGCTGAAGTAGTAGCCGTAGTTAAAATAGCAGTAGTTGTTGTTGTTATAGCAAACATAGTTGACGCAAAAGCAGTGAAGTAGTAGTAGTTGAAGGAGTAGTAGTTGAAGTAGTAGGAGAAGTAGTCGTAGTAGTAGTAGCAATAGTATCAGTAGTAGTAGTAGCAGTAGAAGTTAGTGTTGAAGAAGTAGTAGACATGGCAGTAGTAGTTGCAGAAGTAGTAGAAGTAGAGGAAGTAGTAGTAATAGTTGTAGCCACAGTAGTAGTAGCAGCAATGGTAGTCGTAGTAGAAGGAGTAGGAGTATTAGTAGGCGTAGTAGTATTAGTAGAAATAGAAGTTGTAGTTGTAGTAGCAATATTAGTGGCTATAGCAGTAGGGGTAGTGATTATAGTAGCAGTAGGAGCTACAGTATTAATATCAGTAGTAGAAGTAGCAGTAGTAAGAGTACTAGCAGCAGTAGTAGTCGTAGTAGCAATATTAGAAGCTGTAGTAGTAGTAGTAGAAGTAGCTATAGCTGTAATAGTTGTAGAAGTAGGAATAGTAGTAGTTGTAGCAGTAGTAGTGGTACTAGCGGCAATAGTAATTCTAGCAGTAGTAGCACTAGCAATAGTAGTAGTTGTCAGACTAGTAGTGTTAATTGTAGAAACAGTGGTAGTATTAATAGAGCTAGAAGTAGTAGTAGTACTAGCAGCAATAGTTGTTGGAGCAACAACAGCATTTGTAGTAGTAGTAGCAGCAATAGTAATAACAGTAGTACTAGCAGTAGTAGTGGTCGTAGTAGTAGCCACAGTAGCAGTAGCAGTAGTCGTAGTAATAGCAATAGCACTAGCAGTAGTAGCAACAATAGCAGTAGTACCAATAGTAGTAGTAGTAGAAGAAGAAGAAGAAGAAGTAGTAGTAGTAGTAGTAGTAGTAGTAGCCACAGTAGTTGTAATAGTAGTACTAGTAATAGTAGTGATAGTAACAACAATACTAGTAGCAATAGTAGAGCGGTCACAACAATAGTAGTAGTGGTAGTCATAGCTGTAGCAATAGTAGTAGGAGTAGTTGCAGTAGCAATAGTAGTAGTAGTAGTGTCAGTAGTAGTAGTAGTAGTAGTATTAGCAGAAGTAGTAGTAGTTGTAGTAGTTGTAATAGTAGCAGTAGTAGTAGCATTAGTATTAGGAGTTGTCGTAGTACAAGTTGTAGCAGCAGTAGCCAAAGCAGTGGTAGTAGTAGTAGTTGGAGTAGTAGTAGGAGTGGTAGTAGCTACAGTAGTAGCCTTATTAGTGGTAGTAATAGTAGTTGCAACAATAGTAGCAAAAGTAGCAGTCGTAGTAGTGGTAGTAACAGCAGTAGTAGCAGTTATAGTAGTAGTAGTAATAGTAGCAGTAGTAGTAGTAATAGTAGAGGTTGTTGTAGCAGTAGCATTCATAGTAGAAACAACAGTAGCAGTAGTAGTACAAGAGTAGTAGTACAAGTAGTAGCAGCAGAGGTAGTAGCAGCGACAGAAGTTGTAGTAGTAGTAGAAGTAGTATAAGAAGTAGTAGTATAAGTAGTAGCCAAAGTAGTAGTTGTGGTAGTAGTAGTAGTAGCAATAGTAGCAGTTGTAGTAGTAGTATTAGTAGTCAAAAGTAGTCATAGTAGAAGTACTAGCAGTAGCAGTAGTTATAGCGGTAGCAACAGTTGCAGTAGTAGTAGTTGTAGGAGATGTAGCTGTAGAAGGAGTAGTGTTAGCAGTAGCAGTAGTAGTAGTTGTTGTTGTTGTAGTAGTTGTAGCAGCAGTAGCAGTAGTGGTAGTAGCAGTAGTAGCCGCAGTAGTAGTTGTAGCAGAGTAATTATAGTAGTAGTGGTAGAAGAAGTAGTAGGAGAAGTAGTAGTATTAGTTGTTGCAGCAGGAGCAACAACAGGAGGAGTAGTAGTATTAGTAGGTACAGCTTGAGCAATAGTAGTTGTGGTAGTTGTTGTTGTAGTAGTAGTAGAAGTAGCAGCAAAAGTGGTGGTACCATTAGTGGTACTAGGAGAAGTTGTAGTCATAGTAATAGTAGTAGTAATAGTAGTAGTAGAAGTAGTAGTAGCAATAGTAGTAATAGTAGTAGTAGTACTAGTAGTAGCTATTGTAATAATAGTAGTAGAAGTAGTTGTAGTAGTAGCTATAGTAGTAATAGTAGTAGTAGTACTAGTAGTAGCTATTGTAGTAATAGTAGTAGAAGTAATAGTAGTAGTACTAGTAGTAGTGGTAGTAGCAATATTTGTGGTAGCAGAAGTAGCAGAAGTAGTTCTAGTAGTAGTGGTAGTAGCAATAGTAATACCAATAGTAGTAGTAGTAGTAGTAGTGGTAGTAGTAGTGTCATAGGTAGCTGTAGTAGTAGCAATAGTAGTAGTCGCAATAGTAGCGGTAGTAGTGCTAGTAGTAATAGAAGTAGTGGTAGCAATTATAGGTGTAGTAGTAGTAGCATTATTAGTAGTAACTATAATCGACCTTGCTAACGCCGGCGATGCTCGCCGAACCGTTCAAGGCCGATGGAAGCGTTTCTTAAGAACGAAAGTAGCAACAAGAAATAAGGAGAAGATATGGAGAAACTCTCGGATTCTTATTGCTATTTCTTACGATAATTCGATTGCTTACGATTTTCTGAGATGTTCATTTACAATGGAGGCGTGCCCTTTATATAGAGGGCACGGTGATGTAAGCGCTCACATCAGCTGGTGGTATGAGCTAAGCGCTTACATCAGCATAATAGTAGCCTATACTAGAGTAGGCCTATAGCCTTTACATAAGACTCCAAGGGAAGTCTTGTCCTAGGCGTAGCCTTTATATCCTAAGGCGTAGCCTTTACAAAAGACTCCAAAAGAGATCTTATCCTAAGGCGTAGCCTTTATATCCTAAGGCATAGCCTTTACAGAAGACTCCAAAAGACGTCGCTGTCATAGGCTGGTAGCTCGTGCTTTGGCTAGGCTCGTCCTCTTGCTAGGCTTTGACTTCTTATTCCGTAGCTCTAGCTACTACTATACTGTACAACAGGGTTCTACTTTCCTGTATTAGCTACTATACTTCCCACCACGCTCCGCTTGCTACGGGACAGTGGTAGCTATACTTCCCACCACGCTCCGCCTGCTACGGGAGAGTGGTAGCTATACTTCCCAGCACGCTCTGCCTGCTTCTGCTTGACTCGCGCTCTCTTGTTTATGAACCATTTGTGGATGTTGGCTTCAGAGATTGGTTCATGTAGTCATAGCGCCCAAGTTAGGTCCAGTGTTTGCTTCTTTCTAGGGGGCCTGTCGCTTTGACGGAAAAGGCTGTTGAGCATCCGCAGCTGCGTTGGTGTCGGTGCCCACCGTCGTCCGGCTGTGGGTTCTGTGTCGCATGCCTTTGGCCATGTGAGTTGCATGGAGCCTGTCAGATGCTCCCATGTTTTCTTGATAAGCAGCTTAATTTCAGATTGCTGCTCCTTGTAATAGTCTGCACATGCTATGTCCTTGAGAATTCTGTTGGTGTGGTCGTAGAGTTCTTGTATGATTAATCCCGGGTACTCTGTACGCCTTGGTACTTGCTCACCCTGCGGGATGTAGTGAACCACACAGTTGTGCATGACGCTTTCTGCAGGGACTACCTCAGTATGGAAACTATAGAAAAGTTTCCTTGTATCCCTGGATTCTCTTGGACTCCCATCTTCTGTGAGTGCTTCTTTTGGGCGGTACAGCCATTGTCCTATGAGGGACACCTTTCCTCCTTTGTCTTGGAAAATCCCCTTGATGATAATTACATAGGGATTGGCATATATCGATTCGGGCGCCAGTAGTACCTCATCATGAAGATGGTAGGTTTTTCCATCTAGCCTTAATGCGAGGTAGTGTAGTTTCTCCTCTGGGCCCCATCCGGAGGTTAGACCCGCCTCTCCTACGGGCTCTGCTGGGTACTCCTCTTGTGCCAAGGGAGAAGTACTTGTTGTTGGGGTAATGGAGCTTTGCCCGTTGGTATGCCTAGTGCACTCTTCCTTCTGCTGTTGGCATCCTTCTTCGAGTTCCTGCAGAACATATATGACTTCATTTTGTATGAGTGGGCGGAGGGAGTTGTGGAGGTTTTGAGGATCCTCCCCTTCTGAGATGCTGTATATTGCATCACTCTGGTCCTCTCTTCCCTGCACAGATATTAAGTCATAATTATTTGGAACATTTAGTTGCTCGACGATGGCAACCCTCTTTTTGTTCTCTCTGTCAGTGGATGCCTCCTCAACTCTTCGGAGGTAGCAGGATCTTTTTGGTGTTACTGGTTGAGATTCTTGGAGGAAGGACTTCCTGTTGAGTCTTGTATTGTAGTATACTAATTGCTGGGTATCAATATACTCTTCTTCCTCCAGCTTTAACTCTTCTACGGCGGTGGCCACCGAAGCTGTAGCAGTAGTACTGATAATGTGAACTCCTCCTTGCATGGCTTTAATAAAATTGCATCCAATTTTTATCTGGATGCCACCACCTAGCTCCATTTTGAAGCTGTAAGTGTAGGGGATCTTGAAGATGTTATCCCCTAGGAGGTTTTCCATGTATTCATCCTTGTCTCGCGCATTAGTGAATCCCTGCGCAGCAACATGGTCCCTCGTGATGGTTTCCTTTCTTGCAAAAGTCTCCTCAAATAGCCCAAGCTGTTCGGGTTTTATCAAGAGGGCTCCTTTGTTCTCCTGTGCGGACGGTAGCGTCGACATTTTATTGAGGAAGCCTCTTCGGAAACTTCCTTGGTTCCGCTGCCCAGACTCCGTTGTTGTTCTGGATATTGCTGGAGTCGTGTTGGCCGCTGGCGGGTAACCTGGTGGTCCTGGTTCCATTGAAGCATCTGCAGGGGGCATGTACGGCCCGCTCGGAGATGTTGCCGAGGTTAATGTACTTGTGTACAACCTCTCAGATAGCCTTTCGGCTAGTTTTTGCAGGGCAGGGTACTCCATCTCTGGTACTTCCTCTTCGATGCCTGCTGCAATAGTAGCACTATGAGGGGGACAAGTGTTACCATCTTCCTCATGCTTTTCAGAAGGTATGCTGGCTGGTTCCTCCTCATCAGGCTCTTTCTCGTCATCTTCGTTTCCCAATCCAGTTGGTTCGGCTTTGGTTGAGCCTCTCCTTCAGTTGTTGTCTTGTAGACATTTTCCTGTAGTGGCATACTTGTATATTCCAGTTCCTCGCTTACTTCTGCTTTCTTTTCTTTAATCTTCTCAGAGTCTTTTTGCAGGCTTGCGCCTAGTTCTAATTCTTTGACTCTTTCCTTGTAGTAGCCCACCTCCTTCTCCAGCCGTTCAATTTCCCCTTCACACCATTCTTGCATCAGCCTCTGGTTAGGGAATGGTTCTGGTGGAGCTGGTGTAACTGGGACCGCTGTTTTAAAGTAATAGGGTCCACATAGGTTACAGGCAGTAACCTTGCATTTGGGGCAATGAATCCTTGCCCGCTGCATTGTCTGGATCTTGCAGCACACACACTTTTCGTCTTGTGGCTGCACGAAGTTGTTATGCTGCCAAGAATGAGGGCATTTTCCTTGGAAGTTAGGCAGCGTTACCTGAGGGCGATACCCTCCTTCTAGTTCTCCCAGAACATAAACTGCTCCCTCCTGCTCAGGTGGGTCAGTTGATGAATCCGACGGGTTGGAGCCGGCGTCGGCGTCGTACTTGTCAGAGGATGTAGAGCCGCAGCCATTGTCAAGGATGGCTTTCTGACGGTTGATGGTTTCGGTCTCTTTGCATTGTGTTTCTTTAAGTTCTTGTAGGTACTACGCATTAAAAGGGATCTCTTCATAGTTGATGTTGTAAGAAGGCCTGTAATAAGAAGAGGTTAGAGGGTAATTGTCTCCTCTGGTGAAGTACTCCTCCTCCGGAGCCTCGTACTCATAATAATTATTGTACGATTGTTGGCAGCTTTGCTGGCCCTGATAACACCAATTGTAGTAGTCTTCCCGTGGGGTAGGCAGGTAGTAAGCCATCAGCCTTCAAGCTTTTGCACTTCCTCAGCAAGTATCTGATAAGGATCTCGAAAGACCCTTAGTTTGCCTCGTGCCTCCTGAGGCCTTTGCGTGCGCCTCTCGTGTTGTTGGAGAAGCTTGTCCAGCCGTTCAAGGCTGTCACCTGGTTCTCTTTGCTGGGGTTGTTGCCTGAATGCCTCAAGTACTAGTTCTCGGGCCTCCTGTTTTGAAAGGGGCCTGCTGTCTAGGACTGCAGTTGTTAAAGTCCTCAGAGAAATCTCGAGCTTCGAGATCTCCTGTGTGCAAGCTTGATGCAGCTCAAAGAGTTGTTTTAAGTTCTTTAAGTTAACTCTTGATGCAATACAGGTTTTGTCGTAAAGAACAGACTGTTGTGAGCTAGTTGGTTGGTGGAAACTTTTGTTACTAAAGCAAGGTCAAGATACTCAAGGCTAGAGGTTCGGGAACGTTCATACCCCTCCTGAATGGATTTTTCCCATGCTTCAGACATATGGGCTAAAAAGTTCACAGTTACCACAATTTCCCAAGGATAAATTCCAGTATTAGTTTAAACATGGCAATTTCTTACTAGATTAAAGCAATGCTTCAGGATCATACAGGTGTGCCCTTGGGCTTAATCACGGCCACTCGCCTTCACTGCCAAGTTAGGACCTATCCTTTTTCCTTAGACAAAGCTCTTCACCCAGTCAGTAAAAACCATGCTTAATTCTAACTCGCAAAATATCACAAAGGAAAAAGATAGCACTTATGAATTCTTAACACAAAATCTGAACACAGTAGTGAAGATCGGGATTTAGGTAATTACGACCCTTACCTCGCACTCTTGGCACCTTGACCTCTTGGGGGTTCTACTCCGCCATATCTTTAGCTAGCTCTGATACCATGAAATCGACCTTGCTAACGCCGGCGATGCTCGCCGAACCGTTCAAGGCCGATGGAAGCGTTTCTTAAGAACGAAAGTAGCAACAAGAAATAAGGAGAAGATATGGAGAAACTCTCGGATTCTTATTGCTATTTCTTACGATACTTCGATTGCTTACGATTTTCTGAGATGTTCATTTACAATGGAGGCGTGCCCTTTATATAGAGGGCACGGTGATGTAAGCGCTCACATCAGCTGGTGGTATGAGCTAAGCGCTTACATCAGCATAATAGTAGCCTATACTTGAGTAGGCCTATAGCCTTTACATAAGACTCCAAGGGAACTCTTGTCCTAGGCGTAGCCTTTATATCCTAAGGCGTAGCCTTTATAGAAGACTCCAAAAGAGATCTTATCCTAAGGCATAGCCTTTATATCCTAAGGCATAGCCTTTACAGAAGACTCCAAAAGACGTAGCTGTCATAGGCTAGTAGCTCGTCCTTTGGCTAGGCTCGTCCTCTTGCTAGGCTTTGACTTCTTATTCCGTAGCTCTAGCTGCTACTGTACTGTACAACAGGGTTCTATTTTCCTGTATTAGCTGCTATACTTCCCCCCACGCTCCGCCTGCTACGGGATAGTGGTAGCTATACTTCCTGGAAGTATAGTAGCTAATACAGGAAAGTAGAACCCTGTTGTACAGTATAGTAGTAGCTAGAGCTACGGAATAAGAAGTCAAAGCCTAGCAAGAGGACGAGCCTAGCCAAAGCACGAGCTACCAGCCTATGACAGCGACGTCTTTTGGAGTCTTCTGTAAAGGCTATGCCTTAGGATATAAAGGCTACGCCTTAGGATAAGATCTCTTTTGGAGTCTTCTGTAAAGGCTATGCCTTAGGATATAAAGGCTACGCCTAGGACAAGACTTCCCTTGGAGTCTTATGGAAAGGCTATAGGCCTACTCTAGTATAGGCTACTATTATGCTGATGTAAGCGCTTAGCTCATACCACCAGCTGATGTGAGCGCTTACATCACTGTGCCCTCTATATAAAGGGCACGCCTCCATTGTAAATGATCATCCAAGTATCCAAGTAAATCGAAGTATCGTGTGAATTTAGCAATAAGAATCCGAGAGTTTCTCCATATCTTCTCCTTATTTCTTGTTGCTACTTTCGTTCTTGAAAAGAGCTTCTGAGACCTTGAACACTTCGGCGAGTATCGCCGGCGTTAGGAAGGTCTATTTCATGGTATCAGAGCTATCTATAGATATGGCGGAGTAGAACCCCCAAGAGGTCAAGGTGCCAAGAGTGCGAGGTAAGGGTCGTAATTACCCAAATCCTGATCTTCACTACTGTGTTTAGATTTTTTGTTAAGAATTCATAAGTGCTATCTTTTTCCTTTGTGGTATTTTGCGGATTAGAATTAGGCATGGTTTTATACTGACTGGGTGAAGAGCTTTGAATAAGGAAAAAGGACAGGTCCTAACTTTGCAATGAAGGCGAGTGGCTGTGAGTAAGCCCAAGGGCACACCTGTATGATCCTGAAGCATTGCTTTAATCTAGTAAGGAATTGCCATGTTTAACCTAATACTGGAATTTATCCTTTGGAAATTTTGGTAACTGTGAACTTTTTAGCCCATATGTCTGAAGCATGGGAAAAATCCATTCAGGAGGGGTATGAACGTTCCCGAACCTCTAGCCTTGAGTATCTTGACCTTGCTTTAGTAACAAAAGTTTCCCCCAACCAACTAGCTCACAACCTGTCTGTTCTTTACGACAAAACCTGTATTGCATCAAGATTTAACTTAAAGAACTTAAAACAACTCTTTGAACTGCATCAAGCTTGCACACAGGAGATCTCGAAGCTCGAGATTTCTCTGAGGACTTTAACAACTGCAGTCCTAGACAGCAGGCCCCTTTCAAAACAGGAGGCCCGAGAACTAGTACTTAAGGCATTCAGGCAACAACCCCAGCAAAGAGAACTAGGTGATAGCCTTGAACGGCTGGACAAGCTTCTCCAACAACACGAGAGGCGCACGCAAAGGCCTCATGAGGCACGAGGCAAACTAAGGGTCTTTCGAGATCCTTATCAGATACTTGCTGAGGAAGTGCGAAAGCTTGAAGGCTGATGGCTTACTACCTGCCTACCCCACGGGACGACTACTACAATTCGTGTGATCAGGCCCAGCAAAGCTACCAACAAGCTTATGAGTGCGAAGCTCCGGAGGAGGGGTACTTCACCAGAAGAGACAATTACCTCTAACATCTTTTCATTATAGGCCTCCTTACAACACCAACTATGTAGAGATCCCTTTTAATGCGCAGTATCTACAAAAACTTCAAGAAGCACAACGCAAAGAGACCGAAACCATCAATCGTCAGAAAGCCATTCTTGATAATGGCTGCGGCTCTACATCCTCTGACAAGTACGACGCCGACGCCGGCTCCAACCCGTCGGATTCATCAACTGACCCTCCTGAGCAGGAGGGAGCAGTTTATGTTCTGGGAGAACTAGAAGGAGGGTATTGCCCTCAGGTAACGCTGCCTAACTTCCAAGGAAAATGCCCTCATTCTTGGCAGCATAACGACTTCGTGCAGCCACAAGACGAAAAGTGCGTGTGCTGCAAGATCCAGACAATGCAGCGGGCACGGATTCATTGCCCCAAATGCAAGGTTACTGCCTGTAACCTATGTGGACCCTATTACTTTAAAACAGCGGTCCCAGTTACACCAACTCCACCAGAACCATTCCTAACCAGAGGCTGATGCAAGAAAGGTGTGAAGGGGAAATTGAACGGCTGGAGAAGGAGGTGGGCTACTACAAGGAAAGAGTCAAAGAATTAGAACTAGGCGCAAGCCTGCAAAAAGACTCTGAGAAGATTAAAGAAAAGAAAGCAGAAGTAAGCAAGGAACTGGAATACACCAGTATGCTACTACCGGAAAATGTCTACAAGACAATAGCTGAAGGAGAGGCTCAACCAAAGCCCGAACCAACTGGACTGGGAAACGAAGATGACGAGAAAGAGCCTGATGAGGAGGAACCAGCCAGCATACCTTCTGAAAAGCATGAGGAAGAAGGTAACACTTGTCCCCCTCATAGTGCTACTATTGGAGCAGGCATCGAAGAGGAAGTACCAGAAATGGAGTATCCTGCCCTGCAAAAACTAGCCGAAAGGCTATCGGAGAGGTTGTACACAAGTACATTAACCTCGGCAACATCTCCGAGCGGGCCGTACATGCCCCCTGCAGATGCTTCAATGGAACCAGGACCACCAGGTTACCCGCCAGCGGCCAACACGACTCCAGCAATATCCAAAACAACAACGCAGTCTGGGCAGCGGAACCAAGGAAGTTTCTGAAAAGGCTTCCTCAATCAAATGTGGACCCTACCGTCTGCACAGCAGAACAAAGGAGCTCTCTTGATAAAACCCGAACAGCTCGGGCTATTTGAGGAGACTTTTGCAAGAAAGGAAACCATCACGAGGAACCATGTTGCTGCGTAGGAATTCACTGATGCGCAAGACAAGATTGAATACATGAAAAACCTCCCAGGAGATGAGGAGGCATCCGATGATAGAAAGAATGACAAGAGGGTTGCTATCTTCGAGCAACTAAATGTTCCAGATAATTATGACTTGATATCTATGCAGGAAGGAGAGGACGAGAGTGATACAATATACAGCATCTCAGAAGGGGAGGATCCTCAGAACATCCACAACTCCCTCCGCCCACTCATACAAATAAAGTCATATACGTTCTGCAGGAACTCAAAGAAGGATGCCAATCGCAGAAGGAAGGGTGCACTAGGCATACCAACGGGCAAAGCTCCATTACCCCAACAACAAGTACTTCTCCCTTGGCACAAGAGGAGTACCCAGCAAAGCCCGTAGGAGAGGCGGTTCTAACCTCAGGAAGGGGCCCAGAGGAGAGACTACTCTACCTCGCATTCAGCCTAGATGGAAAAACCTACCATCTTCATGATGAGGTACTACTAGCACCCGAATCGATATATGAAAATCCCTATGTAATTATTATCAAGGAGATTTTCCAACACAAAGGAGGACAGGTGTCCCTCATAGGACAATGGCTGTACCGCCCAAAAGAGGCGCTCACAGAAGATGGGAGTCCAAGAGAATCCAGGGATGTAAGGAAACTTTTCTATACTTTCCATACTAAGGTAGTCCCTGCAGAAAGCGTCATGCACAATTGTGTGGTTCACCACATCCCACAGGGTGAGCAAGTACCAAGGCGTACAAAGTACCCGGGATTCATCATACAAGAACTCTATGACCACACCAACAAAATTCTCAAGGACATAGCATGTGCAGACTATGACAAGGAGCAGCAATCTGAAATTAAGCTACTTATCAAGAAAACAAGGGAGCATCTGACTGGCTCCATGCAACTCAAATGGCCAAGGGCATGCAACAAAGAACCCACAGTCGGACGACGATGGGCACCGACACCAACGCAGCTGCGGATGCTCAACAGTCTCTTCCGTCAAAGCAACAGGCCCCCTAGAAAGAAGCAAACACAGGACCTGACTTGGGCGCTAAGACTACATGGACCAATCTCTGAAGACAACATCCACAAATGGTTTATCAACAAGAGAGCGCGAGTCAAGGAGAAGCAGGAAATCCCTACCACTATCCCGTAGCAGACGAAGCGTGGTGAGAAGTATAGCTACCACTATCCCGTAGCAGGCGGAGCGTGGTGGGAAGTATAGCTACCACTGTCCTGTAGTAGGCGGAGCATGGTGGGAAGTATAGTAGCTAATACAGGAAAGTAGAACCCTGTTGTACAGTATAGTAGCAGCTAGAGCTACAGAATAAGAAGTCAAAGCCTAGCAAGAGGACGAGCCTAGCCAAAGGACGAGCTACCAGCCTATGACAGCGACGTCTTTTGGAGTCTTCTGTAAAGGCTATGCCTTAGGATATAAAGGCTGCGCCTTAGGATAAGATCTCTTTTGGAGTCTTCTGTAAAGGCTATGCCTTAGGATATAAAGGTTACGCCTAGGACAAGACTTCCCTTGGAGTCTTATGTAAAGGCTATAGGCCTACTCTAGTATAGGCTACTATTATGCTGCTGTAAGCGCTTAGCTCATACCACCAGCTGATGTGAGCGCTTACATTACCGTGCCCTCTATATAAAGGGCACGCCTCCATTGTAAATGGTCATCGTAAGCAATCGAAGTATCGTAAGAAATAGCAATAAGAATCCGAGAGTTTCTCCATATCTTCTCCTTATTTCTTGTTGCTACTTTCGTTCTTAAAAAATGCTTCCATCGGCCTTGAACGGTTCGGCGAGCATCGCCGGCGTTAGCAAGGTCGATTTCAGCAGTAACAGCAATAGTAGTAATAGTAACAGTTCTTGCAGTAGTTGCAGTAGCAGAAGCATTAGTATCCGTACTAGTAGTAGCAGTATCAGTGGATGCTATAGTAGTAGTATAGTAGTAGCAGGTGCAGCAGTAGTGGTAGTAGCAACAGCAGTAGTAGTACTAACCGCAATAGTAGCAGTAGTAGTAGCCTCAATTAGTTGTACTAGTAGCAGTAGTGAAAGTAGTTGTAGTAGTATTATTAGTACTAGTAGTAGCTGTAGTAATAGTAGCAGTCCTAGCAGAAGTAGAGGTAATAGTAATAGCCGCAGCAATAGTAGTAATTGTAATAGTAGTAGTAGTAGTAGCAGTAGCAATAGTAGTAGTAGTAGTAGTAGAAGTAGCAATAGTAGTAGTAGCTGTAGGTGTTGTAGTAGTACTAGAAGTAGCAGCAGCACTCGTAGCCATACTAGTAGCTACAACAGTCGTAGCAGTAGTAGTTGTAGTAATTATAGAAACAGTAGTAGTAGTAATAGTAGTAGCAACAGGTTTAATACTAGTAGAAGTAAAAGTAGCAGAAGTAATAGTAGTAGTAGTAATAGCAGCAGTAGTCGTCGTAGTAGTGGTAGTAGTAATAGTAATAAGAATAGTAGTAGCAGTAGTAGTAGTAGCAGTAGCAACAGTAGTAGTAGTTATAGTACATTATCAGCAATATTTGAGTAATAGTACTAGTTGGAGTAGCAGTAACAGTAGCAGTAGTAGTACCCGTAATAGCAGTAGCAGTAGTACTAGTAATAGCAGCAGTTGGTGTTGTAGGAGTAGTAGTAGCTGAAATAGTGGTAACGTGGCAAGTAGCATTAATAGCCACAGTAGTAGTAGTAGTAGTAGCAGTTGTACTAGTAGTGGAAGTATTAGTAGGAATAGTTGCTAAAGTAGAAGTAGCAGTAGTAGTTGTAGAAGTCATAGTCATAGTTGTAGTCTTAGCAGCAGTAGTAGTATTATGAAAAGTAGCGGTTGTAGTAGCAATAGTAGTACGACTTGTAGTAGTGGTAGTAGCAGTGGTAGTATCAGTTGTAGTAATAGTAGTAGCAGCAGTAGTATTAGTTGCAGTAGCAATAGTAGTGGTAATAGAAGTATTAGTGCAAAAGTAGTAGTTGTAGTGGCTATAGTCGAAGTAGTTGCAGTAGTAGTAGTTGTTCTTGTTGTTGCTAGAGTAGTAGACATAGTAGAAGTAGAAGTAGTAGTTGTAGTATTTGTAATAGTAGGAGTGGTAGTAGTAGCGGCAGTAGAAGCAATAGCAGCAATAGTAGCAGTAGTAGCAATAGCTATGGTAGTAGCAGTAGGAGGTGGAGGAGGAGGAGGAGGAGTAGTAGTACTAGTAGTAGTAGCTATAGGGGTAGTAGAAGTAGTAGTATTAGCAGTGGTAGTAGTAGTAATAGTAGCAGCAACAGTAGTAGTAGTAGTAGTAGCAGTTGTTGTTGTTGTTCTTGTGCTCGTAGTAGTAGTAGTAGTAGAAGTCATGGTAGCAGTAGTGTAGCAGTTGTTGTAGAAGAAGAAGTAGCCATTGCAACAATAATTGGAGAAGTTGTAGAAGTAGGGGGAAGTAGCAGTAATAGCTTTAGCAATAGTAGTAGTAGTAGCAATGGTAGTAGTAGTAGAAGGAGTAGTAGCATTAGTAGTAGTAGTAGTATTAATAGTAAGAGAAATAGTAGTTGCATTAGCAACAGTAGTAGCATTAGTAGTGGCAATAATAGAAGCAGTAGTACTAGTATTAGTAGTAGCAGTAGTAGTAGCAGTATTAGTAGTAGTAGTAGTATTAGTAGTAACAGAAGTAGTACCTGTAGTATCAGTATTAGTAGCAGTAGTAGTGGCAGTAGTAGAACCAGTAGTAGTTGTATTAGTAGTAGCAGTAGTAACGTTACTAGTAGCCATAGTAGCAGTAGTATAAGCAATAGTAGTAGTAGTTGTAGGAGCAGCAGAAGCGGTAGTAGCGATAGTAGTAGTAGAAGTTGTAATAGTAGTAGCAGTAGCAGTAGTAGTGGTACTAGTAGCAGTGGTAATAGTATTAGATGTAGTAGTAGCAGTAGTTGTAGGAGCAGCAGTAGTATTAGTAGTAGTAGGATAAGTACTAGTAGTAGTTGTACTAGCAGCAACAATAGCACTAGTAGTAATGGCTGGAGCAGTGGTGGTAGCACTAGAAGGAGTAGTAGTATTAGTAGTAATAGAAGTAGTAGTAGTGGTAGCAGTAGTAGTATCCGTAGAAGCAACAGTAGTAATTATAGTAGTTGTAGCAATACTAGTAGTAGTAGTAGCAGTTGTAGTAGTCGTAGTAGCAGCAAAAGCAGTAGCAGTTGTAGTAGTAGTTGGAGCAGCAGTAGCAGTGGCAGCAGTAGAAGTAG
>RXID01016846.1:0-71978 GCA_005019695.1 Trichopus zeylanicus subsp. travancoricus
GGGGGCGGGTGTGGTGGGGTGTGCGCCCGTGAGGCAAAGGGGGAGGGGCGGGGGTGTCGGAGCCCGTCTGGGGACAGGGACGAGGACAGGGACGGGGACAGGGACGGGGACAGGGGGGTGCAGGCGGGGACAAGGGTGCTAGTGAGGCAAAGGGGAAGGGGCGCCGGTGTCGGAGCCCGTCTGGGGGCAGGGGAGGGGGTGTCGGAGCCCGTCTGGGAGCAGGGGGGCGGCGGGCGGGGGGCGGGGGAGGGGCGGGGACAGGGGTGCCAGTGAGGCAAAGGGGGAGGGGCGGGGGTGTCGGAGCCCGTCTGGGAGCAGGGGCAGGGACGGGAGTGGTGGATGGGTTCGAGGCCGTCGAGCGGGGAGGAGGTGGAGGCGGGGCAACAACAAAGAACAAGATGGTGGCTTACTGAGGACGAAGGAGGGCAGCAGCAACGGGACGGCGGTGTTCTCGCCGGCGGGGCAGCAACGGCGCGAGGGCAGACGGCGACGGCGACGGCCACGTCGTGGGGGGCGCAGCGCAGAGCAGCGACGGCGTGGGTGGCGCAGGGCAGCGAGCTGACGGCGACGGCGAGCCGGCGGGGCAGCGACCGCAGCAGCTGCGCAGGACCGACGGCGGCAGCGGCAGAGCAGAGCGGCGGCAGCGGCGGCGCAGATACGTTTAGGGCTACAGGAAGAAGAGGATTTTATAAGAAAGTTCTGGACTTTTTTGTAATTCGGAATAATTTCGGGGTGTTATTTGCAAAAATCAAAATTTCGGGGACTTTTCTGTAAATTTGAATAATTTTGGGGTGTTATTTGCAAAAATCCCGTGCCCGCGTGCCGGGGAAGGAGGCGGAGGCCGGGGCGCCGGTGAGCCGGCGGCGGGAGCGGAGGCGGAGGCCGAGGCCGTTCCGTCCCCGCGTGCCAGGGACGGAGGCGGAGGCCGGCGCGCTGGCACGCCGGGGCGGACGGCCAAGGCCAAGGCCGTCCGTCCCCGGCACGCGGGCGCGCCGGCCTCGGCCTCCGTCCCCGGCACGCGGGGGCGGAACGGCCTCGGCCGTCGCCGTCCGCGCCCGCGTTTCGGCGCGCCGGCGCCCCGGCCTCCGGCTCCGCTCCAGCCACCGGCCTCCGGCTCCGCTCCCGCCGCCGGCCGCCGCCTCCGCTCCCGCCGCCTGCCGGCCTCCCCCCGTCCCCGCCCGCGCGACGGGGTGTTATTTGCAAAAATCCGAATTTCGGGGACTTTTCTGTAAATCAGAATAATTTCAGGGGTTTATTTGCAAAAATTCTAATTTCGAGGACTTGTTTGTAAATCTGATTTCTTTCGGGGTGTTATTTGAAAAAATCCGAATTTTCGGGGACTTCTCTGTAAATCGGAATAATTTCCGGGGGTTTATTTGCAAAAATCCGAATTTCCAGGACTTTTTTGTAGATCTGATTTCTTTCGGGGTGTTATTTGTAAAAACGCAAAATCCGGGGGGTTAAATATAAAAAAGTAAGTTTTTAGGGGGGTATATGTAAAATAACCGGGGGTAAAATCGGAATTTTTTGGTAAAAATTTGATTAAATAACAATCAGGGGGCTGTGGGGTAAATATAGGCGAATTTGAAGGGGTGGGGGTAATTACGGAATTATTACGGGGGTTTATCGTAATTAAGGCTAATTACGGGTCACCCGTAATTATCCCTAATTTTTTTTATTTTTTTTATATTTTTTTTGGACGTCTTTTTCACTCTTAAGCCAAAGTCCCCTCGCTTATTTTCCCATGAGTGAGCCGGGAACCCCGACTGGATCCGGCCGGCCTTGGCTACGGCGGGGCGGGGAGGCGCATCCAAGGAGGCAGGCTTCAAGGTGCGGGAACACGGGAGGTCACCGGAGGGGATGAAGACAGTTGGTGGATAGCCAGAATTGATGGCAGGGATGCGGGTTTGGAGGCGGAGGGAGCTCCGCGAGAGGCGTGCGGTGAGCTAGTTGGGGACAGAGTTGATACTATCGACGGGGATTGCGTTGTCGCTGAGAGCGAAGCAGCGGGAAGGAGAGTTCGGAATTGAAGAAGATCCCGAGGAGAAATGAGCCCTGGCTTCTCCTCTGATCTCGACTCCTCGTCCCCCTTACCTGAGAACAAGTCCATGAGATTGGAAAGCTCCGGCACGTAACCGGAATCCGTGGTCTTCGCCCAGCCTGAATCCCATAGTCGTGCCCTTGCCATCACGTCCAGCGCCACCGTGGCCAGTAATCGCGATCTGCTTCGCATGTGAAGAGAAGGAGAAAGCGGCGAGAGGTGGAGTGGCAGTCAAAAACTGGGCCAGCACAAGGAGACTCGGAGCAGGCAACTTCCTCACACTAGTAATGTCCGGGCACCATAGCAAGGTCAGGGATGGAGGCGCACGTTGTTTGGTGGTCCTACGGAAGAGGAAAAGAACAAGCAAAAAAAATAAAATAAAAACACTAAGCTAAAAATCTCACCTTTTTAGTTTTTATAAATATTTTTCATGATAGCCTTTCAATCCTCTTTTGTTCTGATCTATCTATTCTTTCGTCTCTGATTTATTTCTTTTTTTTCATTTGCAGATTTTCATGGATTTTTACAGGCCCATGAAGAAATAGAATTGAACTAGAAATAAAATTTTTATTTGAATTTTAAATAATGTATATAAATGTAGATGGATATGGATATGCTTATTTGGAATTTGGATGAACTCGTAAAGATATATAGATAAGCCTATTTGTTGTGGATGATAAAATTTAAAAATTTATACTTATTTCGGATATTGAAATTATAGAGAGATTATTTATAATTTTTTCAAAAATTTGGACTAAATTATAATTTTATAAATTTTAGAAGTCTTTTCTATAAAAAATTTTTTTTATAAAATTTTGAAACTTCTAGGTCTTTTTTTGAATAAAATTTAAAGTTATTCATAAATAAAATTTCTTGAGAGACTTATTTAGAAAAAGTTGAAATTCTAGGGGTTTTTTTGTAAATAAAAATTTAGAGAGTTTATTTATAAATAGAGAATTTTGGAGGGTTTATTCGTAAACTATGGATTTCATAGGAACTAGATTATAATTATTGATTCTTTGAGGGGTTTATTTGCAAATCCTAAATTCTGCGCGATTGATTTATAGTTTTAGTATTTTGTTAGATTTTTTTTGTAAAAATTCTTATTTCAGGAACCTATTTGTAAGAAAAATTCAGCCAAAAACTTATTTATGAAAATTTATTCAATAGGGTCTATTTACAAAACTTTTGTATTTTGTCATTTTAGCCCAAAATTTAGATGAATTTTAGGTTAAATTCTAGTCTAAAAATCTAGGCTAATTAGCCTATTTGAATTAGGCCTAACTAAAGCCAGAATTTTTCGATGATTTGAGCTCAATTTTCGATCAAGCCCAGACATGATTTAAGTCTGACCGAGACCCACATTTGAGGTATAATTTAGTGACATATAAGTCTTAATTTTAATTAACTTTACTTGTAGCAAAAATTTCCTCAAATAATTTGCTAAAACTGCATTCAAATATCTAACATTAAAAAAATCTAATCATTAAATTCATAAGCTCCTTATGTTAGGTCAGAAACATGGATATACATATAAAAAAATTAGAGAAGCGAAGATTTCATAAAGGTTGTTCTTATAAATTCTAAAAAACACACATATTGAACATAAGATAAATCCAATAATAACTAATAGGGGTGAGTAAAAAAACCAAAAAATCGATCTACCGAATTGTATCAATTGAGAACCGTATCGAAAAATAGGTTTTCAAAGCAAACTGATATGGTTCTTATTCTTAATTTTGATAAAATTGAAAAACCAGTTCCGATTATAGATTATGTGAAAAATTGGTGAACCAAACCAGACCGATTATATATATATATATATATATATATATAGAGAGAGAGAGAGAGAGAGAGAGAGAGACACACACACACACACACACACATATTTCTCTCTGATTTTTCAGTCTTGAACCCTAGCATCTCCAATCTTGCCATCTCTGTCGCTCTGATTTCTCATTCTCAAACGCTAGCATCTCGCCATCTCCGTCACTCCGAGATTTCGACTCTGATCCCTGATTCCTTATTCTCTCCATTGCTGATTTGGTGACTGATGTTACTTTCTCCTCTGTTCATCATTGAAGCAGTGATCTATGTCGATACGCCCTCTCTGTCGACTCTACCAGCTCTTCTCTTGTCTCTTCGTCCTCTCTCCCTCCTTCGTGTCCATTCTTGATAGATTTTCGATTTTTACTGATATAGGGATCCATTTTTTGAGGGTTTTCTCAATAATTTTGGGACTAGGAGCTGAATTTCAACTTGTTTGGGAGATTTTCCTACTGTGACGTGGCTGATCATGCCAGTTATGTGAATTAGGTATTACGGTTTCTCATTTCTTCAAATATCATGCTAGATTGGTCTTTGGGGAGTGATAATATCACTAATGTAGTATGCGTTGGCTAAGCAGATGAAATGGTAGATTTTATCATGGATTTGGATTTGTTTGTAATCTCTATTTATCATGATTCTTGTTTGAGCTGACTATTTTTTTTCCTTTTGTTTCTAATGTGTAGATGTAGAAAATGTATTTTAGGTGTAAAGAACTTTATTTGTAGTGAATGTATGGATGAATCAAATTTAATAATGGTTCTATTTAGTGTTTCCATATCATAAACCACAAGTGTAGGATCTAACATAATCATGTGATTTCAATCTAGTAGTTTTTTTTCTTGAAACTCCATCTGAATTTATATGATGAACCTTTGGCCTAAAAAGCAATTTTTTAGAGAATATGCATCTTTCAAGTTAGTAACCAATCATGAGGTTAAGACAGTATAAAACAAAGATTCAAGCATGATGTGAGTTGAATTTATTGAAAATTTGAACATTCACCTGATATATAAACTACTTTGAAATTTCATATGAAAAACATATTTTCCCATTAGTCGATTAAATATGTTTTTGAATTTTCTTTTGGATCCGTATTTCCTCCCTTGAAGTATTACCTTTCATGTAGTTCTACTAGGAGCTTAGTGCTTGGTCATAATGAAAAATGAAACAATATATATGCAAAATTTATTTTTTTTGTTATCACTATCAAAATCTGAACTTTTTAAATTACTTTCTTTCTAATCATCCATGGTTTTTAAGTAATTGTTGTTTAACATTTTTCTTATATGAGCTCTTGTAGGGCTGCTCGGTGAGTATTTTTTTGGTAATTTTTTCTTTTTATCAATATTTATTTTCATTGGGCAAAAATAGCATGTAAATTTTAAATTTTAAACATGAATTGCAGGTGCTAAATAATTCAAATATAAATTTTCTGAATTGCAATATGTATGTTTAACAATGGTTAGGTATTTATATTAATTTTTTTGATTGTACCTCATTTATTTTTTCTTCTATTTTAGATGGCTTCAAGTAGAGAAATGATCAATGAAAATACAAATATGAATGCCTTAAATGCAAAATCTCTTTGTCCAAATCAAAATATTGGTGAGAAGGCAAGTGAAGCTCAAGATGTAACTTCAAAGATAAATAAAACAAACCAGAAAGCTTGAAAGGTGAGAAAAATAGTTCATGGGTGTGGGACCATTTTTCTAAGCTAGATGCCAATGAAGATGGTTATAAGGATAAAGCCCAATATAATTATTGTGGAAGTCTTCTTTTATATCCTGCTAATTATGGAATAAGTGGTTTAAGTACTCACTTAAGTAGATGTAAAGATTATCCTCCAAACATGGAGTTGAAAAAAATAAAAAACATTAGCCTTTCAATCAGTTAGTGATGACGGTGGTAGCACTCAAGCATAAACACTTGTTTCATGAAATTTAAATCAAGAAGTATGTACAATTGCATTAGCCAAATATTTGATTCATGATGAATTATCTTTCAAATATATTGGAGGTGAAGGGTTTAGGTTTTATAGCTCTACATTACAACCTAAATTTGATATTTCTTCCTGATTTACTGTTGCTAGAGATTATTTCAAAATTTTCTTGGATGAGAAGAAAAAATTGAAATATTTTTTTAGTAAATTAAAGCAAAGGGTGAGTATCACAACTAATTGTTAGATATCGTGCCAAAACTTGGGCTACATGAGTGTGACTATCCACTATATTGATGATGATTGGAAGCTTAAAAAAAATTTAAAATTTTTTTTCAGTTTCTAGTCATGCCGGTATGGTGATTGATAAAATATTGGAATTGAACTTATTTGATTGGGGCATAAATAAAGTCTTCATAATTACTACAGATAATGCATCCTCTAATAATGTTGGAGTTCAATCTTGAGAAAGAGGCTTGATAGTTGGAAAGGTCATGTACTTAATGGAGAGCATTTGCATGTGAGATGTTGTGCACATCTCCTGAGTTTAATTGTTAAAGAAGGGCTTAAAGATTCAAACAATTCTATTGCTAGAATTCGAACTACAGTTAAATATGTGAGATCATCATCGGTGAGAGTACAAAGATTCAAGTTTTGTATGAAACAACAAAAAATAGAATACAAAAGTTTGGTTTGTTTTGATGGTGAAACAAAATGAAACTCGACAAATCTAATGCTTGATGTTGCTTTGAAATTTCAAAAAACTTTTGAATTATTGGAGATCCAAGATTTGAAATATGTAGAAGAGCTAATGAAGGGGAAGTCAAAGGGTTCACCGACACGTGAAGATTGAGATGTTGCTTAGGTTTTGTTACCTTTTTTGAAAATATTTTATGATGTTACCTTAAAAATAGTGTTCTTCTTATGTGACAGCAAATATTTATATGCAAAGCATGTATAGGATTGGCATGAAGATCAAAAAATTTTTTGAATCAGATGACTTTCACTTAAGTGGCTTTTAAGATAAAGACCAAATATGATAAATATTGGGTAAATGTTGAAAATCTCAATGTTATGCTATTTATTACTTCTGTACTTGATCCTAAGCTAAAGTTGGAGAGTGAAGAGTGGATGATTGAAGAAAGCTATGAGAATAAAAAGTCAATAAGTTGAAGTATAAAGTGGAGAATGTTTTGGATAGACTTTGTCAAGAATATTCATCCATAGAAAAATTATCTTCTTCTTCTCATGGTGTTGCAAGAGTTGAACTAATAAAAGAAAGAAGGAATGATGTTGGAACAAGTAATCTTGATGTATTTTAGCTGGTTCAAGATGAATTGAGTAAAGCAAAAGCAAAGCAAAAAACTTCTAGTTGCAAAACAGAATTGGATAAATACTTGGAGGAGGAACGTGAAAATGGAGCATAAGATTTTGATATTCTTCTTTGGTGAAAAACAAATAGTAGTAAGTATCTGGTTCTTTCCATAATTTCTAAAGATATGCTTGCTATACCCATATCTACCACTGCTTTGGAGTTGGATTTTAGTACGAGAGATCGAGTTCTTGATTAATTTCAAAGTTCTCTATCTATAAAATGATGGAAGCACTTATTTATATATAAGAATGGTTGCGTTCTGATAGTTCTTTTATTAATATTAAGAAGACACTTGATGAAATTAAAAAGATATCTGAAGGTAAAAATTACTTGTTCATTATATTATTTTTGTAAAAACCAAGGTTTTAAGTTTCGGCCGAAACCGCTCGGTTTCAGCCAAACTCGAAACGAAATCCTAAATATGATTTCAGTTTAGGATTTACTATTCATCTTCACCAACGAGCGCGCGCGGGCGGGAGCTTGCCGGGCGAGCACGATCGGGCGGGAGCTCGCCGGGCAAGCGGCGCGGGCTAGAGCTCACAGGGAGAGCTGGCGCAGCGAACTTGTGCCAGCTTCGTGTCCGAGCCCGCACCCTCGCCAGACTGGCCCCACGTGCTCGCCAGCCTGCTGCCGCTCCCTCGTATGCCTCGCACCCTCGCCGACCTGGCCCCTACTTCCACAAGCTAAGATCGGCCTTGTATCGGGGTCAGCGCTATTGTCAATCTGGTTCCGACGCCATTGTCGGTTTCTGTCAGATACTATTCACATACATAATATTATTCACGTAACTGTTCATTATTTTTTAAAATTTTTAAACATATTATATTTTTTTTAATTTGAAATTAAAAAATAATTAAAATAAAGTTAAATTTTAGTCAAAATATAATTAATAAAAAAATATTTTGGTTGAAACTGAAACGAAAATGATTTTAATCGAAACACGTTAATTTTTTTGTTCACGTGCATGCGTATATG
Organism: Trichopus zeylanicus subsp. travancoricus; assembly: GCA_005019695.1. NCBI lineage: Eukaryota > Viridiplantae > Streptophyta > Magnoliopsida > Dioscoreales > Dioscoreaceae > Trichopus > Trichopus zeylanicus. The sequence continues at coordinate 8,158 of RXID01016846.1, forward strand.
AACGTTCCACCGAAAGTAAAGCAAAAAAAAATTTGTATCGGTCTCACACCCATATGAATCGGTGTCACGAGATTGCGCAGAGTTAGTTGTTCTCATATGTCTATAAATGTTCATTTGAATCATTCAGGTACTGAATTCATAATTCCACATGCAAATGTTTTAAACTCAACCGGTGATAATGATGATTAGTTGTATTACATTATAATTAATAAATTAATAAGTTAAATTTGTTTATGTTAATTTTTTACTTGTTAATCATATTTATATTATTTCTCATATATTTTTTTATATAGTAATATATAAAAACAGTGGTTAACTATCAAAATTAATTTTAATTAATTAAAATAATATTTAATATTATGGTAAAATTAATTTTAAATTCTTTCATAATTTTTAAATTTTTATAAAAAAATTTTCAAAATTTTTTATCGTAATTTTAATTTAAAGTCAAACTACAGTCAAAATTTGGTCAACGCACAATTAATAACTAAAAAAAATCCTTCGGCCGAAACTGAAATCAAAATGGCCGAAACGGCCGAAACGTATCGGTTTCGCTGGGTGCCGAAACCGAAACTGAAACCGAAATCGATACTTAAAACCTTGTTAAAAACTAATTATTGGTATTTAATATTTATTTTATATATTTTACATATTTTATCTTTGTAATTGCAAAAATGATGAGTAAAATGAAAATCTCAGTTGATGACTAATTTTTCTGTTGATACATGTAATTTTTGGAATATAAGTTGCATTTTATATAACTTGGTTTCTATATATTAAGTTTCTATATAACTTGTGCAAGTGTATTTCTAAACTATGATAATTTTTCAAGCATGCATAATTATGAGATTTTTTTAATTATAGACATAAAATTTTGCAGTCTATTGAATACTAGAAAATAATACAATGTGTTAATCTAATTAAAATTTTGACTCTAGATGTAGTATTTGTTATAATCAAATGATCAAATGTTGATCACATCTATTATCAACGAGTCATGGTAAAATTTGTGGTGTTGACCATCTCTGGGCTAGTCTTCCAATGGGACTTTGCCACAATCAACTCCGAAATCTCATCCTCATCATCTCCATCTAGGTCTAATGCTTGAAAATTATTTTTCTTCTCTGTCAAAGAGAATGATATATGTGATATAGGTCTCTCTGTAAGGATAAGTGCTATTGTAGATATAGTTTCACCCAAATCCTATAAGCTAGAAAGATAAACTATTAGGCTAGGATAGCCTACCCTTGATAATGATAAACATGAATAAATGATTAATCTAACCTGATCATTTGTAAGAATTCTCCCAAAGCAGTGTGGGCTGGCAGTCTTCTTTTACACCATCTATGACAAAACCATTCTATGTCCAAAAAAAACTCCAGTCAAATATCAAGGCACATATAACATGAAAACAGTTACCAATCTATGAATGGAACTTAGTTGCTACCTGGTGTCTCAACAGGGGAAAAATTAGTATACCATCTGGTGGATTAGCTTCTTATTTTGATTGACATAAATCCTACAACAAAACAAATAAAATAGTTAGGTCGCAACTCTACATTAGAAATTTATTATTGGAGATGCAAATATCATAATGTAGAAGACATCAACTTGCAAAAGAAAAAGTGAGTCAAGGACAATGTTGAGTATAGGAGCTTTAGGAATTGTGCTATTCTAGAAAAAAATTAAGAACCTATGCAAAATCAGGGAAAGTACCAAATTCCTGACATCTAGCAATAACATAGTTAAAAAAGAACCGCAAAAACTACACCAATTTTTTTAACCTTTCTTTGTTTCACAATAAAAAAATAGAGATAGCATGTTACAAAAGTTGATCCATAACAATATTAGCAATAAGGTCACATGTGATTTTAGATAAGCTTACTGCATAAATCAACAAAAACAAAATGCCTAGGGCCACATAGGATGCATCCATCACATTACAATAATAACATGTGCTATTAATTAGTTCTTACTATACTAATATACACCGTTGTTGCCAACCATATAAAATTTTATGACAAGTTTGTGCATACCTACCAGTGAGCTTTATATCCTAATTCATGAAACATTCTTCTTCATTCTACCGTCCCAATAAATTTTCTTGGCTGTTATATGCCAATGCAAATAACACCTAAAATAAAGATGCTTACCAAAACAAAAGGCAAGCCAACATGATCCAAAAGAGCTTGTTAAATTAAGCATAGGAAACCAAAAAACTCAAAAATATTCAGTAGTCCAAAATAAATACTAGTTAGGAGATTAAAACTAATATTATGTAACCTACAATGCAATACAATAAGTAAGCCTCTCATCATTTACTGAAAGTCGCACATATCTTGATCCAAACAAATAAGGGTCACCATGTTTAAGTTGATGGGCCATTAGATGTAGATTTATCTGAGCAATTGGAGGAATTGAATAGCCAAGGCCTCTAATATCATTAAGAATACACACATATCATCATCACAACATCATTTTCATTATTTATAATAAAACTGCTTCTTGAGCAATTATTCTGCACATCATCTTTACTACTTTTGGGAAAATCATATTGATTGCAAAAAGAAGTTAGCATCAGCTTTTCTGCTTCATCCTTTGTACAAATTTTTTATTTATTACTTGAAATAATCAATTCATGATTAATCAATTGTTTTAATGCATTACCATCAAACCTATATATTCTCATAGGAAAAGCGTCTATGAGAGGGTATTGGTGAAGAATCTATGCTAGATTCACTCTTCATAGAAATATTCTAAGAAATATTAAGCTCTCCATATAGCACATCAAGCACAAATGATTTTGCAACTATGACAGAGACCTGCTTAGTAGCATGAAGGGATTGTTCAAGAGTCTCAGATTGTATATCACATATTTTCTCAAGATCAATGCAATTTATGCCATTTTTTCAATATGAATAATGCTTGATAAACTAGTTCATTCTTGCATTCTTTCTATTGCCTTGGATATAAATCTTTTTTAAATTTCTCGTTTAGTACAAAATTTTCTTTTAATAGCTCAATGATGCTAATGTTGATTTATGCTGCATGATTTTTTTTTTCTCTCCACAGGATACTCAGTGCATATTCAAAAGTCCCTCTAAACACTAAAGTATCTTCGGTCAAAAGGTGATAATGACATCTATAAAGTCCATCATTGTCAACTTCCAAGCTACGCTTGTCTTATGTCTGATTTTGAATTCATCACATGTTTATTTTTTGAACTGGGTTTATTTCCTGTACAAATGATTTTCTTTTTTTTTCATTGTTTTCAACTATTTTACCTTTCTTGGTTACCTTATATTCCTTTGATGTTAAGAGTTCTTCAACTCTAAAAGTGTAAAGATTTTTATTATTTTCATGATACAATTTTGTTATTTTGATTAAACTATACTTTTCGCAATGTCTTTTGTTTATTAGAAAAATCTTTACTCCCCAAACTAGGAAAATATTGAAGTATATTTCCTTGATTTATATATAATGCAATATTGCATATTTCCCCATGTCTGTGTTTTAAGTATCATTGGTTTATATTGTAACATTTGCATTATTGCTTATTAAACTCTAGTAGTGTTTGTTGTTGTCTACACTCATTAAGATAGCTACTTCAAATTGTTGTAACTTGCTGATTGAACCCTTGGCTAGTTAGCTAATATTGTGATTTTTTTTGAAATGGCATCGGTGAATTTGAGGAGTTGGAAGTAGTTCCTAGTCCATCTGTGATGAAATCCTTTGGAACCACCTGCTTCATCTATTGTCGCATTAGTTTTGGATATTCCCAATGATTTATTTGTGAACTTTTTTAGTGCATTATTTAACCTGCATATTCTATACTTGTTTAGCTAATAAGATTGAATATGACCTGCAATTAGAACTTAAGAAACTAATTTGATAAGTGAAAGAAACTCCTTGCTATTTATAGATAAATAAATTTTTGTGTTTGTAATAGGTAAATCTAGCTTGTTTGTGTGAGCTCTTGGCTATGCGTGGAGCAGCATACTATATGTAAAACCGGTAGAAAATTTTAAAAATTTTAGTATGTAAAAATTTTAAATATAGTTTTTTATGCTATGTGCATGTTAGTTTATTTAAAATTATTTTTTTAATAAATTTATAATGTAAAATATAGGATTTTAAAATTAATAATTTAAAAATCGATATATTGGTTTTAGAACCGGTTCAGAACCGGAATCGAAAAATCAGTTTTTAACCAAAACCAACACGATTTTGGTTCTCAATATTTTAAAAAGCAAAATCCAGTTTCGATTCTAAAATATTTAAAATTAGTATAATAAATCAGTTTTATTCACCCCTAAATACTAACTCAATATTAGAGATATAATTGAAAAATGAGGGAGGCAACGTGCCTTTCACTTGTAATTGCTTCATATAGTTGGTTATTCCAATCAAGCAAAATTCCATAATGTAAGAGTAATAAAACAATATATTAATATAGAAGCAAATATAAAAAGCAACATCAAACAAAAATACAAATGAAAATCCAAATATCATACATATATTTTTCATCAAAAATTGGACTAGCGACCAAGAAAACTAATCCTTTTTTTTTGCCTAATTCAAAATTTATAGCATAATATTAACTTCAAAAATTGCTTATTGACAAATATATGAGCTCAAATTAGAAGATAAAAGAGAACAAAATCCAAAAAAAAAAAAAAATCACAATTCAGTCTAAAATTTTATAATTTTAAATTAAAAACTTGTCAAATATTGATGAAGTCACTAAAAACATCACAATTTGTCCTAAGCATTGCAAACTTACTACCAATAATAGTCATAAAGTATTCCCAAACAAAATCTAAAGTCAGATGCATGCTAAATTCATGCAACTAGAGAAGCACGCGCAAGAACATCTAATTAAAAACTGACAATCAATGCCTCAATCTGATTCATATTGATCCAAAAAAAGAAAAAAAAAAAAAAAAAAAAAAAAAGAAAGAATCAAACCTTGAGCCGGTGATCTTTGTTGACTGATCTTGATGCTGAGGATATGCTCGTTGCCATTAAGAAGCTTGAGCTGCTCCATGCTGGTGGTCACCAAAAAGCCCAACTTGACATTCACTTCTTAGACACTCCTGATCTTCAAATCTCCTTGCATGATGCACTTGCTCATAAACGGCTTTTAATTTCATGGCTGATTGAACCTCTGCACTAGTGATTACATCTACACCCATCACGACGAGATCCATCAATAACCTCAAAAAGAGCAAGAAAAAGAAGTGGAACCCAATCCAGATCTAGAAAAAGAGGAAGGAGAAGAGAAGAGATGTCAAACCAGGTGGATGAGGGCCTTTTCTCTGCTTGACAAGGGCGGAGCTAAATTGCTTCTTGCGGGGCTGGTGCTTGTGGTAGTTGCGGACGTGCTCAACCTCGAGGCCACAGAGGGCAATGCTAGAGGGCTCCTTGGACCACCGGATGAATCAAATAAGGGGAAAAAACAAAGAAGAAGACTTGATTTTTCTAGGAAAATCTAGTATTTTTTTAGGAATTGGGTATTTGAAAAGTAACTACGGGAGTGCTATAAATTCTGATTTAAAATATTATTGAAACGATCACCGTAATCAGGAAGAGAAAAAGACTAATATATTTTGCAAACTAATAATTCTTTTAGGGTGAAATTATTAATATAAAAAAGAGGATAATAAAAAATTGTTTTCTCACTTTTTTTTTATAAGAGCAGTTAGATTCTCAAATTTTTTTTACCTTACTCTTATTTTGTTAACTGTGAAACAAACCAACTTAATTGTCAAACAATATAGTTAAATAAAACAATTTTTACTAATTACTAAGTAAATAATAAGTGGGATGTGTAAAATCTTGTCAAAAAATAGTAAGATGGATAAAAAGGAAAAAGGACAAAATATAAATTTAAATAATATTTAACTATCCTTATGAGTTCTAACAAAATATTTATAAAAAAGAGGCTATTTTGATTAAGCTTAGTAATATAATTGGTGTTGGGGGAGTCAAAAAACGTCGAATCGGATCAATATAATGGGTCGGACACCAAAATATCCCAAAAATCTAAATTCATGAAATATGAGTCTTCTTCACTATATATATTAAATTTTATCTATTCAATATCCGATGTGGGGATAATTTATCACACTTGATATTATAACAATATTTTCCTTCATATGCGATTTGACAACATCAATTTTAACACTCTTAATTTAAAACTCTTTTGCTTGATTAGTTTCACCATATGATCCATATTAATAGGTTTTATTTTATTTTTTAATTTTTTTAAGAGAGACTAACATACGACTCAATGCAATCGCATTATCACGATAATTTCGGTCTTAAGAGTTTGTACAGTCTGGAACTTGAATATCTAATACCACTTGTTGGGGGAGTTGAAAGAGTGTCGAATCGAATCAATATAGTGGGTCAGACACCAAAATATTCCAAAATTCTAAGCTCATAGAATATGAGGTTTTTTCACTATATATATTGAATTTTATCTATCCAATATTTGATGTGAAATTAATTCATCACACCTGACATTATATCAGACTAACATTTCATTATAAATTCATTCAAATATTATGTACGAATATCTATTCATATCCAAACAACACCATAAAAAAAGTTTATTTGATATCGATCAAAATGAAATGGAATAGTTGATTCAATTTGAATTGTTCATTTTTTGGATTGATTCAATTTTAAAATAAAAAATTTGATTTTAGTTTCGATTTTAATTTTTTAAATATTATTAAAATTGAACTCTCTCTCTCTCTCTCTCTTTCTCTCTCTCTTTCTCTCTCTCTCTCTCTCTCTCTCTCTCTCTCTCTCTCTATATGTTAATTTGATTTATAGCTAGCGAGCTTGGCTCAACTCATTTTCTAACGAGCAGAGCTTGAGCCAAAAAATAAATGGACTAAATTCAAGGTAGAATGGACCCACTTGATTTCAGGTTGAGAGCTAATTAATTTTTTTATATATAAACATATAATATATATATATATATATCTAATAATTTAATTGTGATGTTGTAATTAATGTAATTTTTAATATTTAGATGTTATCATTTTAATATTAGATTTTTCAAGAATTACTTTAATATAATTTAGTTAAAAAAAATATTAAATTTAATTTCTAAAATTTAAATTTCAACTGAGCTTACCTCGTTAGCTCACAAGCTCAGCTAAGCTCAAGCTGCTAAAGTTTGAAGTCATTGATTCTGAGGTTGAGTTGAGCTTGTTTACACCTCTCTCTCTCTCTCTTTGTGTGTGTGTATATATATATATATATATTATTTTTTTGTTTATAGATTAGGGTTTCTCGTGCTCGCTATTGTGAAATTTCTTCTTTATGAGCAACCACCAAGCCCCAACCCTTTGATAGTGCAACCTTTGGCTTTGTTGCTCATCTCAGTTCCCCAATGCTTGACTCTACCCTTTGTCGTTTACCTTCGCTTCGGCCTTCAAGCCCTTCCCTCTGCCCTTCACCTCCAACGCCTTAAGCTTACCTCCAAAATCGGCATTCATCGTTGAACCTCTCATCGTTCATCTACAGCAACAATTTATGACTTGAAATTTAAAAATATTGTTTGTTAGGATTTGTAAAACTAGGCATCTTGATTATGAATTTGGAGATTCTGGTTTGTGAATTTTTTGCTTTTTATATTTTTTACTTTGTCTATTGATCTTGCTTAGAGTTTGTAGAATTAAAATTTTTAATTATAAAAATTAGGGATTTTGGTTTGTGAATTTTTTTTCTACTTTATCAATTAGTCTTGTTTAGGATTTGTGCAATGGGGCTTCTTCAGTTATAGAATTTTTTTTCTATTTTTCATCTTCAATTTTCATCTCTATTTTTATGTTTTTATTTTTACAAAAAATTCTGAAAAAAAAGAGAATGTATTCATTTAATTAAAATGAGAAATTAATTTTCAATAAAACTTATGAATTCTATCCTTAAGTTATTCTTCAAGATCTCTCTCTATCCCAATCGGTGAAGGTAAACAATAGTTAAGAGATGCAAACTCCAATCATTACAAAAAAAATAAAAAGAAAGATGGTTATGGATCTTAATAATGATAAAGAAAACGCTTGAAGTACAAGAAAGACATGCGAACGGAGGAAAAATAAGAAGTTAAATATGAATAAAATACCAAATAACAATAAAAGAATGATAACGATATTTGAAGGGTTAAAAAAATGAGAAATACGGAGAAATGCATATTTTCTAGAGATGCATTACATGAAAAACTTTAGAAAATAACTTTAAAGTATGTTTCAAAATCTAATACAATTTTAGAAAACATAAAACTAATTTTAAATTTTTTAAATTAGGAAAAATTTACTTTTAAACAATATTTCTAATTTTTTGTCTTTATAAAGATATTTGATAGAAAATTGAGTGGTTTTTTATAACTGAATAAGCCCAAAAATTTTGTTTGTGAAATTAGAGATTTTAGTTTATAAAACTTGTGATTAAAAACATATAGTTAGGATTGAAGTCAAACTTTTTTTGATGCATTGTCTTTTTTTCTTGTAAATCCAATCTAATTGGTAATTTGATTTTTGGTTCAAATTGAACTGAAACGAAACCATTTCGATTTAGGCGCGGTTCATTTTTTGAACCAATTTGGTTTGGTTTGATTCTGAAATTTTAAAAATCAAATTTGTTGATTCAATTTATTCAGTTTGATTTGATGACCAAATAAACTGAATACACACTCTTACTTATTGGATTTTAAATTTTCTAAACTCAAAATTTTTTAAAAAATCATGAATTTGAAGATCCGAATAGTGTATCTGCTTTTAAAGGCCTTTAAATTTTATATTTTAAAATATAATATTCTGTTGAACTTGTTTATGAGGCAAAAAAATTTAGATTTTAAAAATTTTTAAAGACGCAAAGATTTATTATAAACTAATAAATTTGATAAATCTATTTGTAATTTAATAAAAATAAAAATAAATTTTAGACTAAAATGTGTTAATCACGGAAGTTAAAATCTAGAATTCTAAAAATCATTTCAAAATTATGAAATTTCAAATTCAAACTTCCGTAGTAAAAGTTGCAATTTTTTTTTACTTGCCGAAAAACATTTTTTTAACCCAAATTGATTGAAATTTAAACGGATCGGGTCAGCGAGCGGATTGGTTGCTGCCCTTGCGGGTTGATCCGATCCCGTTGCCGTCCGATTCGGCAAGGAATCTAACCTGAAAACCGCGACATCATCGAGTTCGTCCTCCTTTTCCGGGCAATCCGTTGACGGCGGCTGCTCTCAGGCTACTCTTGTCGATCCTCTCCGCCCCCTTTCGGAGTTTTGGCTTCGAGAATTGCAACCTCGACTGGCCGATCGGCTCGGACGCTGAGGCCAAGGCCACCGTCAAGGTGGTGACTCGGGACCAGGACCGGAAACTTGTAAGGATTCGTCTTTCTCTTTCTTTCTATCTCCAGTGATGGACGCGTTTGAGAAACCATGGAAAAAATTGCAAATCTTTCTTGCCCTGCCAATGCTTTGGGAACATGCGATTTGAACTCTAGCAAAAGTCGAGCGTTTTGCTGTTTCTTTGCTCATTTTTGGAAGGCAATTTGAGCATACGTTGAAGTTGTAGGCATCAGTGGGAGCTGTTTTAAGAGTTGAACTGGGTTTGGGCTTCGAAGTTGACTAGGGTTTTGAGAAGTGGATTTTTGGGGTAGTTTTTGTTTTTCTTGTGATGTTTACTGCTGTCTGTGGTATTTTGAATCACTATTTACCCCAAGGAGATGGCAACCAAATGTTTTATTCCGTATTAGTCTATTAAATTTAGGGACAATGAATTTTGCAATTTAAGGATTTAATGTCTTTTATGCGCACTAGTGTGGACTAGCTTTCAAACTCAGAGATTCACAGGAATTGAACGAGAGAGAGAATTGGCAAGCGTCTGCTTCCTCACGAGGCATCAATTTCATCAAAGAAAATGTTCTGTTGTTTGGTTTTAATTGCTAATATCTCCTATTTTGTACATTACTGGGTTAATTTGGCAGTTTTGGTCTTCAAGCTTCTGGAAGGGACGAGTTGGGTTAATTTATTGCTAGAATGATGTTTAACAATTTAAGTGTCATTTGACATTCGTGTTCTATTAAGCTTTTCTTTTGTAGCATCACAACTTTTTTTGAAACAAATTTTCCCTTTCATGGACCAAAGAGTGTAATTTGTTTGTTTGTTTATTTTATCTTGCATTGGTCATCCACAAGAGCTTCTCATTCTTTAAACATTACTCATCACCAGGATGAAGCATGGGTGAATAACATGAGTGAATCACTACAGATGAAGTCGATGGACATGGATGTAAGGGTGAATATGAGGGTCGACCTCCAAGGTATCCTCCTTTATTTGTTTCCCATGCATCTGCCTTTCATCTTGCTATTGTCAAATTTGCATCCTCTTGGTAAATGTCTTTCAATTTCAAGGCTGGGCCTGGCAGCCAAAGCTGGCTTGAATCCATCTATGGCAGCTTCAGCTGATCCTGTCAAACAGAAGTTATCTGGAAAATTGAATGCTGTAAAGGGGCAGGCTTCCAAAGATCTTGAAAAGCATAAACGTTTCGAAAAAGCTGGATCTGAGGATGGGGATGGGGATGACCCTCAGAGCAGAACCTCTGCATTTGCCAAAAAGCCATAGATGCCTCTAGCAGCATCTTCACTGTCAATGAAAGAGAGTAATTGACCCATATGAAGTTCAGTGAGCTAGTTTAATGTGAAGTGCCTCTTGATTTCTAAACTCCAAATTAAGCAGCAGATCAGAAGTATTCTTAAATGTTATTCTAATTTATTCTGCAGCACATCTCTGTTACTTCTTGAACCATAGTATTGCTTACGTTTGATGATTTATTATTACATATCCTGGGCCTTGTTTGCCAAACATAGAGACTTGTTATTCAGTTAGGTGTTGTGTAGAATCTATATTATCGAGCCACAACTGCTATACTGTCTCAGCTTTCTAACCGACTGTCCTCCATTAATGATCATCATGCTTCTTTTATTTTCCTTTGGTTACAAATGTCTCGTTAGAAGTCATGCTGCAAACAAAACCCATTTATGCAAGTACAATAGAAAGTGAAGGTGGGAAAGTAGCATATGTCCTTTAAAAATAAAATTTTATCTATAATATCACTCGAATATCCTTTGCAACAACTATCCAACCATCTCTTTATCTTTTATATCATCAAGAAACATAAACAATTGACTATAAAATATCCACTCTAGCATTCATACGAGGTATCGTCAAATGTTGTAAGGGGTACTTGATGAACTTACTAATCTTGAAAAATTACTTGTTTTAGGAATCTTGAAAGTATTTCCTCCGTGTTTTCTACCATGTTGCATGGTTATGTGTCTCAGCATGGAAGCAGAGAATAATGGAACTTCTATGGAAAAAATGTTGCCTCTTTGCAATGGAGTAGCCCAAAAGAAATGCTTATAGTAAAACGAAGGGAATCACTTGGAAATGCTAATAGTTGGATTGGAAGCCTTTAAGAAAGTTGTCCTGTCTCCTTGAAGAAGCCCATCTGCTAAACAGTTCAAGCCTTCTTGAAGCTTTCTTACCTGTGTAATTTGCTTTGACATTATCTCGGGGTTTTAAATTTTCGTCCAAATCAAAACGTTTTAGCTAGTGGCGGAACTAAATCAGTAATTTGGTTTTGATTTAGGATTAAGGTTTTATAGTGGCTGGCGAGCGCGGCAAGCTCATGTGAGGAGATTGCGCAGCCGTCGCCGTGTCTGTGCCCTCGCGTCGGCTTCGTACCTAAGCCCGTGCCCTCGAGTCAGTCTCCGGAGCCCGCACCCGCACACTTGCAAGAGCGGGCTCTAGACGCCCATGCCGTTGTCAGTCTCGTGCTAGCGCCCTCGCCAGTTTGGCCCCCGTGCCCTCGCTAGTTTGCCGCCGTTTCCTCGTCGGCCTAGTCCCTACTCTCGCAAGTTGGCGCCTACCTCATACCCGTGCCTGTGCCATTGCCAACCAGGCTCCGGCGCCCTAATCGGCCTGAACCCCCACGCTAGCGCACTCGCGCCCTCGCCGGTCTCTGGCAAATACTGTTTACGTGCATGAGATTGTTCATGTATATAAGTTTTTTATGTATGGTACTGTTCATTATTTCAAAAAATTTTAAATATATTATAATTTTTTTAATTTGAAGTTAAAAAATAATTAAAATAAAGTTAAATTTTAGTCAAAATATAATCATAAATAAACAAATATTTAGGTTGAAACTGAAATAGAAATGGTTTTGATCAAAATGTGTTGATTTCTCTGTTCACGTGTATGCGTGCATGATTGTTCTACCGAAAGTAAAAGCAAAAAAAAAAAAAATTTGTGTTGGTCCCACCTCCATGTGAACCATTGTCACGAGATTGCGTAGAGTTAGTTATTATGGCTCGTATACCTATAAATGCTCATCTGAATCATCCAGATACTGAATTTATAATTCCACACCTAAATGTCCCAAATTCAACTAATAATGATTATGATGATGATGATTAGTTTTATTACATTATAATTAATAAATTATGTATGTATCAAGTATATTTTAATAATAAGTTAAATTTGTTTGTATTAATTTTTAATTTTTAATCATATTAATATTATTTCTCATATTTTTTTTATATAGCAATATATAAAAAATAGACTATATCAATAGTTAAATATAAAAATTAATTTTAATTAATTAAAATAATATTTAATATTGTGGTAAAATCAATTATAAATTTTTTTATAATTTTTAATTTTTTATAAAAAATGTTTAAAATTTTATCGTTTTTTTAATTTAAAATTAAAGTACAGTCAAAATACAATCAAACTTTGGTCAACACACAATTAATAAATAAAAAAAAATCTTTCGATCGAAACAAAAATGACCGAAATTGAAATCAAAACGGCTAAATATCGATTTCGCTAACAGCCAAAATCGAAACCGAAATGATAATTTAAAATCTTACTTTATCTTTAGAAATAGGATTTTGGTCTAGCGTTGCAGGGAGCACTTGTGATCAGTATTTGGCATATTGGATTCTTCAGAATCTTATACTACGGAGACCTCAGATTCTTGATCTAGACTTGTATTTTTATGTTTCTATGCCTGTTTCTGTCGTCTCGGTTACAATGAGGAGACTTGTAAAGTGACTAAACTCCATTGTTTTTTTGTGAGGGCAGCGGAAAACGAGAGACTATAAGATTGTCTATCTACAATATTTTTGGCTTCAAACCAGTGAACAATTTTCTCTCTAGCTTCTGAAAGTAAACAACCATAGCAAAGTTCCATCTGAGGAGGTTAAGTATTATTTTGCTGAAGTCCTGATTTGGTCCTTTTAGCGAAAACAAGAGTTTTATTGAATCAAATTAACAATTGATCAGTGGGATTTTTACATATAACTACTTAAAAACCTTATATAATTTGAATAATAGCTTTAATTATTATAATGTTATGTATTTGTATGTTACCTCGTGACATTTCAACTTCAAAAAAAAAAAAATACGATGTTATTTCTCTCCTCTCAGGAATGAAGTAATCCCCATGTGATCTGACGTTGATTTGCACTCAGCATTTCCCTTTAGTCCACCAAATTTTGTTATTAAGATCTAAACTTTATGCGGTTACAAAATATAATAACCAGAATTCAGGGACGTCTGTGTAATTCAGGGAATTCTTGTCTCGTATAATTACAAAAACTTTGGGGTTCTTAACGCATAGTTGTACATGGAATTATGGTAAAAAATAATAGGGGGCTATGTACAAAAATCTCTTCTTCCCTTCGCATGTGCGAGCCGACTGTGGGACAGGTCACTTCTTCCCGATCAGTTGGTACGTTTCGATTCTTGTTCATCTGCCTTATTTTTTTGGTTATTATTTGCGATCATAATCTGCTAGATTTGCAATTAATTTTTGTCGGGAAAATTCGATTTTTTGAGTTATTTCTGTTTTTTTAATCTCACCTCTGTTGGGGGTCTTGCCAAATAGTTGTTAAGCCAAACGTGATTAATGCTGTTGTTCGTAGAACCTTAGTTGGAAACGAGTATCAAAAACATAGGAAAGGTTTCAATTATTAATTCCAGGTTCCTTTGAACAAAAAGCTATTTAGGAATTTTTTTTTGCGTGTGTAATTGTCCTCTGTAGAAAAAACCATCATTAAATTGACATTTTTTGTCTCTGAACTTATTGACTGATCAAATCGCAAGAGAACGATGAGGATAGGAATTGTGGGATTTACGGATGGATGGATTTGTTAGGAAATTTTGGCAGAATATCTTTTGTGGAGGGTGCTCTTGTTTTGGGATGAATGGCGAGCTTTGTTTCCCTCTTGGGATGACGACCACCATACCACAAAGAACGTGTAGGAACATGCTGCTTAGTCACTGATATTGGACAAGTTTCAGCTGATCCAGTGGAAGATAAGAAGAATGAAGGCTTCTATTTTCATTTTTCTTTTCTTTTCTTTTCTTTTCTTTTTCAAAACTATGATATTGATATTGCAACAATGGCAACAGTAAACAAGATGGCGATCTTCATTACATTATGACATATAATATATATCCTCTCACCTCTGTGCATTGTGGTGGTCAAAGTTGAGGATAAAGAGATCACTGTAGTTCTTGCAAGAAAAATCTTCCCTAGTGTATTATTAAAACACTGTACTCATCATGATCATAAAACCCCTTTTTATACTTAACGTCTTCGAAACCTTATTCCTATGTTGTCCTCTGTTTTGGAACTGCATGTGGAATGTGTGGAAGCTGGATGCATGCTATTAGTGGACAGGCTGTTATGGCTAGGAATGCTAACTTGAATTAGAGCAACTGTGTAATGCAAATTATATCTGCATGAGATTAAAGTAGTTGGTGTTTATACCCATTTGCTCATTTTTGCCTTTTGTGATCATTTGGCATTGAAAGCTTTGGAGGTGAGTGGCTATGGAAGAACGCTTGCAACAGGCTACCTCCATGTTTGATTAGGATGAGTTGGTAGAGAAAATTTTTACTACAATTCAATGTTAACTGCAATAACTGTTAGACCTGAATTTCTTCCCATGGTGGTCTGGTCAAAAGTGAACAAGTCATGGGGCATATTGTTGATTCTACAGTGTTGACCTCAGTTTCAATGATCTATTACTCAGAGGGATTGGTTTTTAGACAATCATACACCTGCTGGATCTAATCACAATATGATAGACACAGCATTTGACTTCTGGTTGCTTCTAGAGAAATATGCTGCAAATTATAGGATCTGTCCCTTGTTCACTGTTGAGATTTGTACCTTCAAACTACTATAAAGTATAAACTCCTGCACTTAAAAAGATGTGTTCCAAGGTTTTATGTTTGATTAGATAATTTTAGTTGAAGTAGCTTCAGGTTTAGTGTGCAAGATGGTCAGGGTCAAGAAGATTAATTTTGATGAAATGTAGTCATATACTATTTTCAGTCCCAATTTTTCCGTAAATAGTGGAAGGAGCTCTAAGTTGATTTTTGAGTTGATTTCGGTTATACAAGAGGTTGTTTGGTCTTTCACTTTTCCAATCTTAGAAAGGACTTGATTGTCAAGATCACACAGATCTATTCTTTCCCTCCTGCCGCCAGGAATAGATACCAAGAACTAACAGATATCTCAAATGGTAGCATACCCTTTCTGCATGGAATATAACCACATATCCTATTTATTTCATTAAGCCTATTATTAGGTGAATTCTCTTGCAAGTGTTTTAACCATCTGTAACATTCTTGTATGATTACAAATATAGGTGACAAGGTTAGTAAAGCGCAGTTAAATCTTGAAAGAGCTCATCTAGAGATACTAGCGAGATATGGAGGCAGGGACAGCATGAAACGCAAAGGAGTCACGGGAGCTGTTCAAACATTCCTGAGACTGGCCTGGACCAACAGACCCCCTCCCTCCTCATTGCCCTTTCTGACTGTGATGTCAATCCTGAGGCCCTCACAGCCCTAGTCCATGAGCTTTCCCAACAGCAACAACCCACCTCATCTGCTGTGCTTTCTTCTCGCCTGAATCCCCACCAGCCCTAGGACCCCTTTGAATTCCATTTGCTCTGAGGCTGATGCTTCTCTCATTTGGGTTGTTAAGGGATCCATAACAACATTTAAAATGAAGCAAAGATTAACCAGGAAATTGTTTTCAGTCTGTGAATTATTATGATGGCTTTGCTTGTTTTAATGTACTGCTTCTGTGGGTTTATTTTTGCAGTTTATGAATTAAGTGACTTGTGATTACCTCAGGCATCCATATAATAAATTGAGAGCATTCTCCTAAGACTTCTTGGTTCTACGTACAATATCCAACAATATTGATGGTGTGGGCATGAAAAATAGAAATTATGGAATTTTGTGAATACCTTTGGGATGATGGGACACACAACCTCTTCTGCACGGATAATATGAACCTCATCTTGAAATAAATATGCTATTATAGAAAAATGGCCTTGAACTAATGATTTAGGTGACCAAAGCCATTTGTCTTCTGAAGTTTCTGGAGACTATTACTCGGGCCAAAGGAACTGCCCCTTTAACATTGGCGTATTCAACAAACACAAGTTATTTCACTCGGTAAATAGCTTTAACTCTTGCATTCTGTTGTCGTAATGCAGACCTTGTGAACTTCCTAGTCTTGACGAATTGCTTGTTTTTTCTTAACTTTTATCCTCCATGCTTCTATCAAATTGCAGTGTGGTTCTGTCATTTTGGGTCTCATCATGGAAGAAGATAGGATTGAAAACTCTGCGAAAAAACTCTCCATGTGATGTGAAAGCGCTAAAGAAATGATTGGAGGAAAACAAAGGGAACCACTTGAAATGCCAATCTCAGATTGAGTCTTTGAAGTCATCCTGCTCCTTGAAGAAGCCTTCATCTGCTCAAGCTGCAAAGCTTTCTTAACATGTTCTTCAGAAAAACGAAAAAAAAAGAAGCCTGGCTCATGGATGTTCTTCAGATTGTTGTACAAAGCTCTTCAGATCAGCTTTTGGTGTATCAGATTGCCATTAAAAGTGCAATATTTGTACTCAATTAGATTTTATAATATTGATTCAGACTAATATTGTAGTTGACAATGCTTCTTTCTATATGTTGCCCCTTTGGTTGTGCATATGAATCTTCTTAAGTAATAAATTCCCAAAACAGTCCTGTGAAGGCAAGTTATTTCATTAACTTCAACTTGCTACCATTAATGGAGTAGAAAAACATCAAGAATCAGGTTGTTACCCGTGTAATTTGTACTATTTTTGCTCAGTAAACTAATTTCAGTAGCAATACAGGATTTTAAGCCAAAAATTATCTCTGCTGTTGAAACTAAATTAGCTGCGAGGCTGCAAGCTGCAGAAAGCTTAGTTTTACAACTACTCTCGAAGGGAGGTAAGTTGCTTCAAGTGTTCTAATATCAATTTCAGATCCACTTGCAAACCACATAGAGATTATGTGCTTTCTTCATCCCTTTCAAATGGCTTACAGTACGTTAACCAGAGCCTAGAATATTTTCAATCTGATTACTGCAACACCATCTTCTTTATTTTCTGCTATGCAATTCTTTTTGACTGATCCATCTATATGAAGAATATCTTCAATCCAAGTTACAATTTTGAAGGCTAAACTCTCCAGAACTCTTGAGTAGCTCTCCAGTATTGCTTGCCCGACATCCTGCACTAACAAATTCGAAGCGTTATTTGTTTATGATGCACAAATACTTTGAAAATCAGCTTCATCTAAGGTATAAGGTATTTACCTTGTTGTACTGGATTTTGCAGGAGTCTAATGTTGTTTGTGATAAGCCAGGGAATCTCTGCTTCAAGCAAAGCAAGAGAGTCTCAGCTCTGATTGCCAGCATCACATTCTTATCTCCATCAGTCATCAAGTCCTTGACCATGCCCCATGAAGACTTCCAGTTGTCCATGCTTGCTTTGCGCCTCCATACATACATTGCTGCCTCTATATGGTCTGCAATGTCCAGAGCATCGTGTTCTGAAGTAATGTCCAGACAGTTGAGAAGGTGATCTGCAGAGAACTGTTCGGCTACCGATATGTAGTTATATATACAATCTCCTACACTTTTTCTCCCACTCTGGATAATGAAAGCAATATTTTAGGCATCTATACATGTCCAGAACAGACATGCAATAGTTTATTTAGAAATACAACCTAAGTATATTTGTTTTGAAAGTGATTACTCCATATTTTTGTTGCAGTTGCCTACCTTTGGGAGTGCAGCCAGGTATGTTTCTGGAACCTCCATCTCTGCTAAGATGCTGCTGTTGATTGCCATGGCAGCCTTGTGGATTTGGTTTGAGCAGTCGCGCTTCTGCTGCAGCTCCTTCTGCGACTTGTCAGGGAGGCCAGCCACTGGAACGCAGGGAATTGGCAGCCACCATTTCTCTTCATTTCTATGAATCACCTTGCGAAATGACTTGTAGATTTCAGCACTTGTTGATGGTACATTTTCTTCGTCGACATACCAGAAGTCTGTGTTTTTGAAGCTGTTCAATATTTCCTACACAAAGTTAAGGTAGTAAGTTAACCATATTTGTCTTCTGTACTCAATATGATACAATGGAAACATTACTAATCAGTAGAATCTTACTAGAAGCATACTGTCCAGCTTTTCTAATGCAGGGAGGTTGATGTCAATGTCTGATCTTGGCCTGGTTGCCATTACCTGAAGAAGAGTAACGGATCAGAAATACAAAATCTAACTATAAAGGAAAGAATTACAGAGATGATATTACCTCAAGAGTAGACCCATCAGGTAATTTTTGAACAGAAGGGAAGAACTCAGCTATGTAATCGCACACAGAAAGAAGGCAATCCATCTCTCTCCTCCACATAGATTTCTTCTCAGGTGACAAAGGCTCTAGTCTCCAACACTGGCCAAATACAGTAGCTGTATAACATGAGATGTTGAAATTGTTACTTTCAGTTAAAATTTTCATTTAAGAATTTCATTGCGGCCTTAGATGTAGAAGTACCATAGAGATTTGTAATGGCATTTGAAATCGTGATAGCAGTGCAAACGCCTTTTCCGCCTCCCGACATGTCTTCACCCAGAAGAAGCTTTGAAAATCTCTCTTTCATTAGTTCAAGCTCTGTTAAGTTCATAAAAAAAACTGCAGGTTTAGAAATTCCACACCGCTTATTTAGCTAAAAGTTGCAGTTTATGAACCTGAATCTGATAGCTCTCCATTGTCTTGTTTCTCATTCAGGACATCGGTATGTTGTTTCATTCTCAGTTTTGCCAAAACCGGAGAACTGTGTCCAACTGGCTTGCCAATTGGCCAACATAGAGGAAGACTGTCATCTGAAGTGCTGTGCTCCGAGTAAGATGAGATTTCAGAGATGGTGCGGCTGTATTCTGACGAATCAGCACTGGGGGTAGAGCATACTGTGTCAGTGTTTGAGCTGTCATTTCTGTTTTCAGATGAAGGATGGTAATCCACCTCCAAGCTCTCATCTGAAACTGATGGTCTCTCCATCTTCAGTATTTGCTCAATCCTGGATGCAGCCATAAAATTTCATAATCAGAACAATGTTGCAGTCAAGAGCAATGCATGCTTTCTGAACAAGCATTAGGCAGTAAACTACACTACTTCATTGACTGAAAATTACAAAAATACAGAACACTTACGATGCCAATACTTCACTTTGTTTCTGGAACCATATAAAAATTTCTAGCATGGAAATTTTGACAAACAGCATCTAGGCAAAGAAGAAACAACAAGAAGCAACATCCGATGGAACTCAAAACTGGAAGAACATGTTACAGTAGTTTAAGCATGGCAGCACAAACTGCAAACAGAGACTCAACTTAAGAAAGGGCGCACAAACCTCTTTTTGACAAAATTTAACAATTTTTTCTACTTTTTCTTTTCATTTGCTTGCTTTGGATCTCCGCTTCACATTTTTTCATCCCAAACTCACAGAATTTAACAAAATTTAATTCCTTGCAGGTCCCAATGCAACACACATGGAATTCAAAAAAAAAAAAAAAAAAAAAAAAAACTGACCGTTGGGAAAGAACCATGGTCCCCCAAGTGCTAACCTTTTCTGTGGCTATTTGAACTCCAAGATAAAAAGCAGCATCAAATATTTGAAACTCTTTCCCTCCATCAACCTTTTCTTCTCTGCAGTCTCTTTTGATCTTTCCTTCAGAGTTTTTTACCAAAGCCAAAATGCCGGCTTAGTTTCAAACTTCGGCAGCCGGCTGTCTTCCAGTGAGGTTTCCAGAGAACTTTGGTGGGAGTTATCAACTTGGAGGTGATTGTAATGAACCTGAGGTTGGGGGAATTGGTCCTGGCTGCTTATGAAGACTAATGGGCACCCAATTTCTATTGTGGTGACACATTGTCAATGGAAAAGGGAATGATACGAGGGAGATAATAATTCTAAAGCTTTGAGACCGTCTTTCCAATGATTGAATGACCAACGTGTCGGCGAAAGATCCAGAAATTTGATTGAACTTTTAAACGTTTGGAGTGCATCCAAGCATTATTGTATTTTTCACATAGTAGAGAAATTCTAAATAGAATGCAGGAATACGAAAACAGCCTTTAGCAAATGTAAGCAATCCTACACAATTGGATCATTATTCTTCATTGATTTCAGCCATTTTAATTCCACCCTTCCCCATATTCTCCGAATCCATCATTATCCTCATTGTTTATTGTTTAATTATGGATTCCATTTTGCAAACTTTTCTTTGAAACTTCCATCGGAAAAAAGGTTTAGAGGAGAACCAGACAGAGTCCCTAGAGAGTGTTGTCTTCCTCGTCCTGCTTTTTATCGGTCCTCGACGCAGTTAGGACATAAAATCGTACGTCAACGGTTATTTGCCAAAGGTTCTAATACATCATGTTATCAAATTCAGTGAAACCTTTTTTTTTTTTTCTTTTTCAATGATAAGGACATGAATCATGCATCAAGAGCCAGTCGACCTATAAAAAAGAGGAAAAGAAAAAGTGATAGAACTCTCGTGCACTTTGTGCCCACCATGATCTCTTGTCTATTGACATGTTTGTGACTTTGGTTTGGTAGGGTTGGGGAGCACGATGGCTCGTTATCAATGAATGAGGACAGATGAAGATAGAGGGAAGCAGAAAAGAGGGGGGTTTCAGGCAGAATGAAAGGAAGATGTTGGTTGGTGAGGAAGCACAGTAAACCAAATGGAGCCTAGCCACATTAAACATCGATTAATTAACTGGAATGCAACTTGCTAAGGGCAATGGCATTGTCGATTTGGTTGCATAATCTGATTCACAAGAATTAGACCGGATTCTTTGATCGTCCACCACTCTGGTTTCCGATTTAATTGAAGGCTGAAATTTCTGCTCTTTTATGAAATGTTAGTGTTATTCATATACTTAAGCAGAGTAATTATCCAGTAAATTGGCTATTTGGATATAGTTTACAAAACGATGATACAAATATTGCATTAAACTCGTATACTTCGACACAGGATTTTTGGAATTTTTTACGGCGGGTGCTGCAGGTTAATTAATATTAGATGAATGTAAGTGGCAAAAATTACTTTAAAAAAGAGTTTAGTCGTGGTATTGAAAAATATGAGAATTAGACTTTCAGTTTAGGACCATTGTCATATTTCGCTAAAGTTGGAGTCAGTTGTGGGAGCCCACTTTGTCATTGATTTTGATCTAAAGAGTCCCATCAAAATCAAGATCTATTATATTTTTTTTTATCAATATGTAAAAAAAATATTATGAAAAAAATCCTTGAAAATTCTCAGATGACGGCTATGCCGATGTCTAAATCAATCAGAGAAGAAAAAAATATATAGATTTAAAAAATTAATATTAATATTTTATTTTAACGAATACTCTAATATATATAGAGTATTGTGACAGTTTGGTATATTCGAGATTTTTTGATTTCAGGCATGATACTCACAAGACTTTTTTTATAACTAACCATTTATAAAATCTTGGATTTTTCAAAATTGCATTTTAAAGGGTGAAATATTGACAAATACTTAGTTTACTGGGCAAATTGTTAGCATACTGAAGTTACTGAACTTTATGTGTCATCTCGTAGTGACTCCTTATTAGATTTCTTGAGCTGTAACTAATCTAGACATGAACTCTTTTTGGGACTTCAACTAATCCCATTAATGGCACAATTTAGGTTGTGATTTTGACTTTTTGATTGAATTAATTTGATTTGATATATCATCAGTGTCCCAAACTCTAAACGTTGACTCCTTAATTCCAAGTGCAGAGTTAGTTCGATCTCAATTAAGTTAATGCATCACTTTGAAAATTGAGCCATTATCATGTCAAATTATGCGAAATCATTAAGATTTGCTTCTTCTTGAGATGACAGTGTTGAGGTGCCAGTTGAGTCGCCAAAGTGCTACTTAATGTTGATATGCGTTTCTCATAATTTGGAAGACAAATTTGAACTCTCACCTTTTGGCATTAGATAGCTTGTATTAGGACACACGTAGGCCATCCATCGGTTTGATAAAGAGTATATATATATATGTGTGTGTGTGTGTGTGCCCCTTCGTCCCGAACTCTATTTATTTCAAACCAATCTTGATCAAGAACTTAATTAGGTAATCGAACTTAGATCGAATCACAAGCTAAGAGATTGAGTTGAAATTAAGTTTTATCCTAAAAAATCAAGCCTTAACTTAGTATCTTACAAAGTTATTATGATTTTATCTAGAGAAGAACTCAACTTGTTGGTGACATTTAAATCACAGAAACGTTTGACCCAAGAATAAGTTTTAACTTGGATCCACAATCCTTAAAAACTTAATTTGGTCTTACTTTTTCTGAGTTTTGATTTAAGGCAAAAGTAAGCTTGATTTGTATTCACTTCTCAGAGTAAGCCACTTTGATTATGACGAATCTCCAAGTGAGACCTTAATTTACTAGGCATCTTGCCTTCGATTTGTTCTTTCTGTACCTTAGATGGTGCACCAAGTTCGTGTATATCCTAAAATTGACATCTTATGTCTTAGGTGAGTTTAGGACTCAGAGATGAGGTCTTTTGCTTCAAATAGATATACTACTTATGTCTCAAGTAGGCATGAAGCCTAGAATTGAGGGCTTATATCTCAGATAAGCATGGAGGCTAGAGTTAAGCTCTTATGTCTCAAATAAGCTCTTGAATTAGAATTGAAATTTTGTGCCTCAAGCAGGCTTAAAGTTTAAAGTTGAGATCTTGTGTATCAAGTAGACATGGATCTTAAAACTTAGGTCTTATGTCTCAGATAAATTCTTCACTTAGAGATAAGGTCTTGTGCCTCATGTTGGTTTGGAGCCTAGAGTTAAGATTTTATACTTTGGGTAAACTCTTAATTTAGAGTTGAGATTTTGCGTTTTAAATAAATTTAGAGCCTAAATCTAAGGTCTTATATCTCAAGTAGGCTCTTGATTTAGAGCCGACCTCTTATGCCTCAAGTATAGACCTAAAACTTAGAGTTGAATCTTATGCCTTAGGAAAGCCTGGAGTCTAGAGTTGAGGTTTTGTGCCTCGGATAAGCTTTTGACTCAAAGTTGAGAAATTGTGCCTCATATAAGCCTAAAGCCTAAAGCCTAGAGTTAAGATCTTATGTCTTAAATAAGCACTTGACTTAGAGTCAAGGTTTTGTGCTTCAGATTGTTTGAAAGTCTAAAACTAAGGTCTTGTGTCTCAAATAAACTCTTAGAGCTGAGGTCTTATGACTCATGTAAGTCTAGAGTCTAGAGTTGAGGTCTTTTGCTTTGTATAAACTCTATATTTAGTATTTTTATTATGGTAAAAAGTACATGAAAATAAATATCTAGTATTTTCTATTTTAACTTGTGATTTACTAACTATTTCAGCATCCATAGTTACATCAAAATATTATTTTAGTGCAAGTAAATGAGCCTTAAAATATAAGTTAATAACAAAAATTTTAGAAAAAATATATCTATTTGAAAGAATGGTATGATACCAAAAGAGAAATTCAATGACTTAGTGTAGGTTTAGCTAACGAAGAGATTCAAAAGGTTAAACAAATCGAGCATAGCAATCCCAAATATTGAACTGATAATAAAAATAAATTACAATAGTTAATTTAGTATATTTAAAATTCAAGTGTACACTATTATATTTTAAATATATTTCAAATTATTTTTATTAAATTATTTTACTAACTTGAATATCGAAGTGGATAGTTGGGTGTGACCCCTCACCGTGGTCACATTTTTTTTTGCAGGTTTAAGGTGATGATAACCTTATAAGATATGTATTTTAAATAAAATATAGGTATGTACTTTAAATAAAATACATAGTATCATATTTTAAAACATAATACTTATAAATTAATTTAAATATTTTTTATTTAATTTATTATTATTTTTGAATTTTTTGAAATTTTTTTATTTTTAAATTTTTTTAAAGAATTTTTTATACTTTTTTATTTAAATATTTTTGGTATTGTGGTCCATGCCCAGAGTTAAAATTTTCTAGTAGGTCATATCCGATATGGCTCGCAATAATTTTGATAGTCCACTAAAATGGACCGGCATGACTCACTTTACACCCGAACAAAAATAATATGTTTCGGTCAAAACAATCTCCTTTTACTTCAAGTCAAATTATATTTTTTTACTATACATTGAATTTAACTTTATAAATTATAGAAGTTAAAATATAAATAAATAAATATATATATATATATAAATTGTAGAAATAAGGAGTTGAACCCGAGTTTTAAGAGTAAAAATGAGAAACTTATTCATCTCACCTAAATTAAAATATTTTAATTCCAATCGAAATCTAAGGTCTTAATTTCAGAATTTCAATATTAATTTAATCCCGAAACCATTTAAATATAACGAGATTATGAAATGTGTGTGTGACTCTATTTAAATGCGATAGCCATCTGATACAAAGTGGAGAAATTCTAAATAGAATGCAGCAATAACGAGCAGTCTCGGAAAATGTAAGCAATCCTTCACAATATTCTTCATCGACTTCAGCCATTTTTATTCCTCACGGGCTTCTCCAGACCCTTCCCAATGTGCTCCAAATCTACCCTCTTTCATAATCCCCACTATTTTTGTGTAATTATTGATTCCATCGTGCTAGTTTTTTCCTAGTGACAAAGGGTTAGACGAGAATTCCCACAGTTTAATCTAGGATCAAGTTTTTGAAGAGTCACCCATCATCAATGTTATCGGTCATGAATGCAAGAACTCCTAATTTTTTACGTCAGTGTATCTTCTACGTTATTGAAATTGATCCATCGAGTTCTTTAAGAGGATGACACAACAGTGGTTAGACATGCACTTCTTTTACGTAAGATAATTCCCATGCATTCAGCACCCCTTAACCGGATAATGCTGATATGCCTGCATTAGCAGAGACATTAAACTGAAGTGTTAATGTCTTGATGTTAAGCAAAGTTTGAAGTTTTAATTTCGGTAGTCACCGATACATTTTGTCCAATATATCCGTTTTAGCCAAAATTAATCTCATTTCGCTTCTTGGATTTAATTATTTTTTAATTTTTTTTGACTATGATTTAATTCTGCTTTGACTATATTTTGATTTTAGGTTAAAAAATATATTTTTTTAAAAAAAATAAAAAAAATTAGAAAATTCAAAAAAATAATGACAAACTTTAACATAATATTATATTATATTTTCATTAATTTAACCTAAGTTTAATATTTATAAAATCAATTTCTCCATATTATTATATAAAATAAGAAGTAAATAAAAAATTAATTTTAAGAGTAGATAGCATAACCATTTACCTAGATAACATAGTTTTTTAAAAAATAACACTTAAATATTAGTAAAATAATATTATAATAAATTTTAAAAAGGAGGATACTTATTTAATTTTAATTATTGGTAATTTTTATTTTAATATATTAACAGAATTAAGAATTTACATATACATACTCTTTTAAAATCACTAAATACATAATTTTTTGAGTAGAAAAAATTATCTAAAATATATCTAAAATACAAAAAGATAAATTGCACATTTCAATATACAAACCCAAGTGTTATGCAAAGAAGAAAGATTAATTTAATTCATAAACTAGACTAAAATATAAATTATAATTAAAATAAATTTGTAAGTTTGAAAAGGATTTTCAGATCGAAGTATTGCGGATTTAGAGGAAACTACGTTTTGATCTCAGCAAGGTTTAAGTTCCAATTAGATCGAAACCTATGCATTTTGTCTATTTCAATCAAAACTAATCCCATTTCGGATGTTTTAGTTGAAACTGACCCTGTTTTGATCATTTTGGCTATTTCAATGGGGATCAATCATGTTTTAGTTTCAACTAAATTGTTTTTTTGTTTTTTTACTATATTTTGACTTTAGATATAAAAATATTATAAAATATAAAAAATATGAAAATATAGTAAACTTAAAAAAGATATATAGTTTTCTGAAATGATTAAATACAAAATTTTTAGTAGAAAATTACATAAAATATTAAAAAAATTGTAAAATCAAATATCCAAACCCAAGTCCCTTTAGATATAATATGAGAAATTACATTATGTAAATGATACACTAATATTTGGAAAAACAATACTATAGCAATTCCTACACATGAAAGCCAAATTGTATTTATTTGAAAGCCTCTTTGGAATGAAGATCAACTTCTATAACGTCTATGTCATTAGTTTTGAAAAGGCCAACTAGAACACAACAAAAAAATTGGCAGAAATCATGAATTACAAAGTAGAGATTATTGAACAAGGCAAAATGATAATCCCTCATCAACAAAGTTGAAAAAAAAAGAGCGACATGGAAAGAAGAATGCCAATCTTTGAGAGGGAGAATGATAATGACTAATTAAGTATTCTTAACTACTTCTATGCATTGGATGACCTTCTATTATCTCCTAAATAGGTAATCAAAAAAGCAAAACAGATTAGAGCCAATTTCTTATGGAGGGAAGAAGAGGGGGGGGGGGGGGGGGTGGGGCGAAGGATAGAATTTGAACATAAATATCATTTGACGAACTGGGACCTTATTTGTACAGAAAAACATAATGGTGGAATAGAAATACGAGATACTGAAGCTTTCAATCAAGTCTTAATAATGAAGTGATGGTGAAAACGCTTCAATGATCAAAATAATCCTTAAAAACAAATAATTCTGTCAAACTATGACAAAAATGAACTGTCAATAATGTAGAGTCAAAAGGATCCCAATACATGCTCTAGCTTCTAGAGAGGCATTATAAAGGTAAAATAGAAATTATGATCATCTCTTATTATGAAGTTGGAAATGGCCAACTAGTAAGCTTTTGGAAGGATGAATGGTGTAGTGGCTTTAGAATGGAGATGTTATTCCCAGAATGTTATATATATGCAAAAAACAAGAAAATCAAGTTGGCAAAAATTGAACAAGGTCCTCTACTTAGAAGACCCTCTGCAGAGATCAACATGGTGGAGAAAGAAATCAAAATTCTGATTCTTGAATGCTCAAACTAGAGAGAAGACAAATTAATATCACTACAAGAACATAGGTTTTGGCAATGCTTCTAAAAAAGCATTGTCAATTGGCAACACTTGTCTAAAAGCATTAGCATTGTGCTAGGTTTAGTCATCCAAATAGTAAGTTTGGGTATCCAAATGTAACAAATAGAGGACATATTTGCTCTTTTTTGTCATATTTGGTTGTAAGTTTGAATCTAACTAAATGAAGAGGCTTGTATAAAAGCGACGCCATTGTACTAGGTTTAGATGTCTGAACATTATATTCAATCATCCAAATATAACAAATAGAGAAAACATGTCCTTTGTCTATTAAATTCAAATGTCCGAGCTTATCATTCGGGCAACTAAATGCATAAATCAAATTTAAATCTAACTTCTTTTATTTAGACCCTAGCCCCAAATCAAGCCTATATATGATTTCTCCTTCTCTCGTTGGCCTTCTTTTGCAATGCTAGCTCTCTTACTAATTTCCTCTAGCATCGCTACTTCCTAGTGAGTCCAAAGATTCTTTCCCTTAATCCCACTAAGCTATATATTGATTCCTTCTCAAAATCTAGGGTTTTGAATTTGTAATGTTAAAAAACATCAATCTCTATTGTGTTTGAGATCTTGAGCTCAATTTCTGCCATGATTTTCAAAATTTTAAGTTAATGGTGGATGAATTTAGAAAATTAGAGAAATGGGGTATGAATTTAGAAAATTAGAGAAATAAACTCCTAGGGTATATTCGGATAGTTTATTTTGGATTGAAATTTGGATTATTTGCTTCTTTTGAATTGTGTGTGAGAATTATCATTTATTTGTATTATTTATGTACTAATTTATACAATATTTGAATATTATTATCATTAATTAATTTTGATTTTGATGTTGAAGTTGATAGAAGTTAACTAATTATTTTATTTTACAAGTGTAAATCATTGAACGAAGTCGCAATCCAAACTATGTGTTGGATTATAATTTTATATTATCTTGGAGTTTGGGTTATAATTTTATATAATATTTTATCCAAAATTATTTGGATTATAACATGTAAACAAAACTATAACTTTTGAATTTAGATCAATAAAAACTAAATTTCTTATGTTAGAATTAATATTGGTATATTAAGTTTTGTTTAAAATTATTTGGATTGTAATCTAAGAATGATATTTTAATTTTATCTGCTAAGTTTGGTTGACTAAACTTCATATTTGGAAGACCAAACTTTGAGTTTGGTTGTATGAAACTTAATAAAAGTGTTGCTAATAACAACTTTTTAGTGGTGCTTTATCAAAAGCACCGCCAATGATTTAGTAATGGCAATAATTTTTCAATGTCGTAAAAAGTATTGAAATTTTTTTTGGTGGTGCTTTAAAAGTGTCTCTAAAATTTTCAATATAAGTTTTAACAGCGCTCTAGAAGTGTTGCAAAAAAATATTGCCAAACATTGGTGGCATTTTTTGGATCATTGGTAACACTTTTGGTCAAATTTCTTATGGTGTATGGAGATAGGATAAGCCATTCTCAATTAAATCAAGATATCAATTTCTAACTAAGAAAGAGAGAGGAGAACTCTGTTTCCCAACAACATTTGGAAGCTTGGCTTCTGAAAATTAAGACTTTTGCTTGATTGGTTTTCCAAGACAAAATCCTAACAATAGAAAACATGAAAAAAGAGAGTGGAAGGGAACTAAGCATCCTTATGTTCTCTATGATGAAGCTCCTAAAAATACTAAGCACCTCTTTTGCAAATGTGGGTCACCATGTCAGTGTGGTAGAAAATTCTAACAAAACTATGCATAACCCATATACTTGAATCCATCACTTATCTCTAGATAGAATGGAGGGATAACACCCTGTAGCAAAATAGAATAGTAACTAACCTAATTATCTTAGATCTCATATATAGAGGATCTGGTTAGAAAGAAATAAAAAAACTTTTAAGGGCAAGGCCAAAACAACAAAAAATGCTAAAACACTAGAATATATTCTTCAGAACATTAACTTCATGTTAAGGAACTGGTTTTATGCATCCTCAAGAAACATAAAAGCAAGTTGAGAGGGCTTGTTGATTTTTGACATAACACTAATATTACTCCTCAATTTTGCAATAGAACCTGTGCTTAAGAGGAACAAATCATATGCTAAAAGTCATAACTAAGCTCGAATTTATTTTCCAAATCTAGAAACTTATTGTGATTCGCAGTGGAAGGTTCATGAATTACTTTATTCTCAAAAAACACAAGAAATGAGAAGTAATATAAGATAAAATAAAATAATAAGAAAAGACAAAGTGATATACGTGATTTATCCTAAATCGAATTACATCCACAGGGAGAGCGAGAGATCTACTATCAAAAGACTTTACAAGAGTTTGCACGAAAGACTCTATTTTTTTATTCAACTAAACTCTTTCACCAATCCTCGGTAATGCCTTTATCTTTAAAGATAATATCCAAAATAACACCATGAGGAACAACCATAAGAGACCACCAAGAAGTATTAGAAAGACTCACGCATGAGAACTAACACACACACTCTCTCTCTATTTTTCTCTCATTCAACCTCAGTACTATACCATACCTAAACTCTATATATTATTAGAATATTTATAAATCTTTATTGAGTCTGAGTTTTACTCTAATTATGACTCTTAATATTACATAATAAGTATTCAAAATCAATTATAAGTCCGAATCCAACTTTGTATCTCTACTTTAACTAAAACTCCAATCCGAGTTCAAGACATCCAAACTCAATAATCTTCATCTTTGCTTGAACTCAGGCATGCCACCATCATGAAACTTTAGTCATCATCTCTCATCCAGCCCCTCTCCCTGGGCTATTATTTTATTCATTTAATCACAAGACGTGAGCTCGAGACAACCTCGAATTCACTTTTCATGCCTATAGTATTATACTTTTGGATGTTTTCTAGAAGACCTGTATCTACTGTCATATCACAATCATCCTCACTCTAATCGATGAGGTACTCTATCCATTTTTTTGATGAAACATCACTATCAGAGCTATGAAAAAAGTTGAAGAAATAATATATAAGTAAATCTATCTTAAATCGAGTTTACTTGAAGTAAAAGCTTTTCAATTTTCAAATAAGAGAAGGTACGAATATAGTTGATCATCTTAATGCTTTCAATAAACTAGTCTCTCAATTATTAATCATTGATGTTAAAATTGAATATGAAGATAAGACAATTATTTTATTATCGTCTCTACCTCATTCTCTTGAGAATTTGAAGACTACTCTCATGTATGATAAGGATTTGAAATTTGATGATATTTCTACTGCCTTTCTATCTAATGAATATTTAAAAAAGATTGAAGGGGATATGTCATACTTAGAAGTATTGATTGCCAGAGGTTGTACTAAAGAAAGATCAAAGACAGGTCATTCTAGATCCAAATCCAAAGAAATAAATTATAGGCATTGTAAGAAGATGGGACATGTAATTAAAGAGTGTTGGAAGCTCAAAGCAAAGAAAGAGAAAGAATCTCAGTCTAAAGAGCAGGCAAAAGAACAAGTGTCAGTTACTAAAGAAAGTTTTGATGATGATTATGGTAATGTTCTCTCTGTTAGTTCAAATTTTGATCGTTACCATGATACTTGAATTCTGGATTCTAGTTATTCTTACCACATATATCCCAATAAAGATTATTTTGAAGAATACAAGTCTTATGATGGTGGTTTAGTTTTAATGAGTAATAACAATTCATGCAAAACTGTTGGAATTGTAATAATCAAAATTAAAATGTTTGATAATATTACTAGAACTCTTATTGACATTAGACATGTTCCTGATTTGAAAAAGAATTTGATCTCTTTGGGTGTTTTAGATTTTGCTGATTATAAGTATTCTGTTAAAGGTAAAGTTCTTAAGGTTGCTAAAAGCTCATTGATAGTGATGAAGGGCCTAAAGTATGAAAATTTGTATAAGTTAGTAGAAAAAATCGTTGAAGGTGGAGCAACAATTTCTCAGACTTCTTCTGATATAACCCACTTATGGCATTTGCATCTCGATTATATGAGTGAGGAATGTTTAACTGAGCTCAACAAAAAAAATTACTGAAAGACCTCAACTCATATAAATTGAATTTCTACGAGCATTGTCTTTATGGTAAATAGTTCAAAGTAAAGTTTAACACCAGTACTCATTACACTAAAGGATTAATTGATTATATTCATTCTGATGTGTGGTGCTCTCCTATTCCATCAAAATCTGATGCTTGTTATTTTGTCAGTTTTATTTATGATTTTTTTAAGAAAAGTTTGCATTTATTTTTTACATCACAAAGCCAAAGTATTTTCTATTTTCAAACGGTGAAAAACTTCAATTGAAAAAAGAACTGACAGAAAAATCAAATACCTCAGAAATGATAATGGCAGAGAGTATAAATCAACAGAGTTTCTCAAATTCTGTGAAGATGAAGGCATCGAACACCACTTTATCGTCATAAGAAAACTTCAACAAAATGATGTGTCTAAAAGGATGAATAGAATTTTATTGGAGAAAATACATAGTATGCTTAGTATATCTAATCTTGACAAAGATTTTTTGGCAAAGGCAGTCAATACAATATGTTTAATTATGAATCGCTCTCCTCAGATAGCCATTAATTACAAAAACCTTGAAGAAGTATGGACTAGTCAATCTACAAGTTATTCTTCTTTAAAGATTTTTGGTTGCCCTGCTTATGTGCATGTTGTCAAAGATAAATTAGATGCACGTTCCAAAAAGTGTATTTTCTTGGGTTATACCAAAAGGTGTTAAGGGCTATTGTTTGTGGGATTTTACTATTTCTAATATAATTATTGAGAGAGATGTAATGTTTGATGAAAGTGTTATATTAAAAACTCTCACGAAAGGTTCTAGTAATATAATGCAAGTAGAAGTGGAGCATATATCTCCTTCAAAAGAATATATTTAGGATATGCCAAACTCTCAAGAAAATTATAAGAATCAAATTTCTAAGAAGACTCCACTTTGAAGATCTCAAAGAAATATAAAGCCACCCGAAAAGTATGATTTTGAAGATACAGTAGCTTTTGCCTTAGTTACTGATAATGGTGATCCTTCTTCCTATAAAGAAGCAGTGCAATGTAGGAATTTTTTTTAAGCTGTTATGAATGAATAGATAGATTTCCTTCAAAAGAATCATACTTGAGACTTGGTGAAATTACCAGAAGTTCAAGAGGCAAAAATTATTGGCTACATCGATTCAGATTATGTTAGAGACCTTGATCAACGATGATTCCTCACTGGTTATCTTTTCACTCTTTGTGGTGGACCTATTAGATGGAGATATATCTTACGATCAATTGTGACATTATCTACAACAGAGTTTGAGTATATGGCAGTTACAGAAGCAATCACAGAAGCTCCATGCCTAAAAGGATTGGCAAGTGAAGTTGATTTTTCTCAATATGTTCTTCTTATCTTTCGTGACAGTTAGAGCACCATACACCTTACGAAGAACTAAATATACCATGCCAGATCAAAGCACATAGATATTCAATTTCACTTTATCAGGACATTATTAAAGACAGCGAGATTTCTTTATAAAAGATTCATACTTCAAGAAATCCTGCAGATATGTTGACAAACATTATTCCAATTGACAAGTTTAAGCTTTGTTTGGACTTAATCAATGTTTGAGGTTATTGACTTAGTTGAAGAAGAAAATTCAAAGAAGAAGAAAATTCAAGCCAAAGTGGAGATTGTTGACTTAGTTGTGTCTTGAATCTGGATTTTTCAGAGAGTATTAATTATATTATAATTTATATTAAAAAATAATTTAGTGGGTCTAATCCTTCTCTGTATTTAGCTTCTACTAAAAGACTTGGTTAGTAAAAGTCTTATTTGAGTTAGACTTCTACTTTGACTCAAATTCAGTTAGACTATATATATAAATACCCTATTCATCTAAGGGTTTCAATAGATGAGATAGAGAGACATACATCTAGACTCTCAAAACATCTTGTGATGGCTAGGATACTTAATCTCTTGTGAGAGTTGGTGATATTAGAGTTTCACCTCCATCATTGTAATATTCTTTTTCTTCCTCATCAATACAATATCCTCAAGATCACCTTCATCAGTGGAGTAAGTCGTAGACCAAATCACATAAATATCTTGTGTGTTATTTTTTTTCTTTTTTGTTCTTCTTCTACATCGTAAATTATAGTGGATATTGATATTTAGTGCAACAATGTCTCACCCTAATAAGTACGAATCGCTCCATCAAATATCTAGATTTGAACTGTTCCCACACTGATGATCTTACAGATTCAATTATCATCCAACCAAATAGTACCATTCTTCTTATTCTCCTTATAAGAAGTAAACTAATTCTTCCTAAAGCAAATATAGTAAAAACTACCAGAATCTAAAATTCATTACCAGAAATATTGATTTCTGCAGATACTATAAGAACATCTCCATTCGCACTATTCTCAGAAGTATTATTTGCTACTACTTTTGCCATATTTGAAGACTCTATCTTTTCATGATCCAGACAATACCGCTTGATGTGGTCATACTTTTTACATAAATAATATTATACATTCACCTTCAATTTTTATTTGAACTGTTGCTTGCCTTCTTCACATTCTTTCAATCTTCCTTTTTCGTGAGCCACTAATCCTTCACTAATCTCAATATCAATATTGGAGTTTTTTCTCTTCTCATTAAAAAGAATACTAGCTATCACCTCCTCTATCTTATGAGTTTTTTTAGTATAAAGAATTGTGGTCACAATATAATTGTATGAAGTAGGAAGAGACATCAGGAGAATTAGCACCTTATCGTCCTTTTTAAACTTTACATCAACTTTCAGCAAATTATTAGTAATCTTATTGAGAGTATTCAGGTAATATAACATAATTGTACCTTCACTCATACGCAATCTGTACAAATATTATTTTAGGTAAAACTTATTCTTAAGACTTTTCGATATGTATAACTTCTCAAGTTTTCTTCAGACATTCATTGTTGTCTCTTCATCAATGACATTGTACAAAATCTCATCAGTCAAGTTTACAATAATTAAATTCAATATCTTTTGATCTATCTCCTCTCAATCTTCATCACTTATCTTGGTAGGCTTCTTCTCTTTACTCTCTAATATCTTTTGCAGGCTTTAATAAATAAGAACCACTTTTATCTTTTTTTGTCATAAAGTAAAATTTATCTTGCTATTAAACTTTTTCACTTCAAATAATAACTTTGTCATCTTAATTGTTTGCTCCTAAACTTTGATACCAATTGTTGAAATTCACAATGGACTTTGTTCACGAAATACCTTATTTTCAAATAATACAAAAAATGAGAAGTAATATAAGATAAAATAAAATAACAAGAAAAAACACAGTGATATACGTAATTCATCAAAAATCAAGTTACGTCTATGGGGGAAGTGAGAAATCGACTATCAAAAGTCTTTATAAGAGTCTACAATAAAGACACCACTTTTTTACCCAATTAAACTCTTTCACCAAGCCTTGGTAATACCTATACCTTCAAAGAAAATCTCCAATAGAATACCATGATGAACCACCACGAGAGAACATCGAGAAGTACTAGAATGACTCACACACGAGAGCCAACACTCTTTCTTTTTTTCTTCTCTTTATTCTCTCTATTTCTCTATAGTTCAACATCAATATTACACCATACCTAAATCCTATGTATTACTAGAATATTTATAGGCCCTTATTGAGTCTGAGTTTTACTCTAATTACAACTCCAAATGTTACATAATAAGTATCCAAAATCAATTATAAGTCTAAATTCAATTTTGGATTCTTATTTTAACTCAAACTCCAATCCGAGTTTGAGACATCCAAACTCAACATAAACTATTATATTTTGCTACAACAATGAGATTTATTATGCTTTATGCTTTGTAAAACTTGAAATTCCTTAGTTTTTTAATATTTTATAATAATACAAACTACTAGAATTATATTAATTTATTCCTTGGCTCAACAAAGTTATGAATGGTAAATCCAATTACTTAAAAAAATATAAGATAAAAAACTTAAGCATCTCGTTTAAATTAAACTAATAAAATAAAATACTATAAAAAATTGAGTATAATACATTTTAAAATTTGAAATCAAATTTTAGACTGATATGGTATGGATTTAATCAAAATCAAAAAGTTTTGGTTGAAACTTAAACATTACTTAAAACCTTGGTCTTAAGTTCTATATTATGTATAGGCTCATTGATTTCAAATCTCAACATTTTCTTTCACTACAACAAATCAAGTTATTTCTAGTGCTTCAAAAATGCCCTAAAAAGTATTTAAAAAATCAAAAAAGATCTTGGTCTTTCTGAAACGTTGGGAAAAAAACTGTTAGGATTATTCTTGATACTTTTAAAATGCCAATAAAATTTTTTTGGGCATTTGTCACGACATTCAAAAAATGTCTATGAAAAGAAAATATTCTTGATATTTTTAGAAAAAAACACCAGGAAAAGTAAACCGATATTTTTGCAAAAACATTGGGACTTGTCCTGGCATTTTGGCCAAAATGCGCGGATTTTTACAAACATTTTTAGTATGAAACACTAGAAAAAGTCCCAATGTTTTTTGGCTGAAACACCAAAAAAAGTCCTAGTATTTTTAACCAAACACCAGGTTTTTTTCTCAGCATTTTTGTGTAAAAACACCATAAATTTTTTTTCTATAAATCACATTTTTTTAAATTATATATACTAAAAATACATCCTATATAAAAACACAACATACATCATATACAAATGAAAAAAATATAATTGAATAATTATACACAAATTATAATTGTACATCATATAAAAAAAATGAAGACTTACAATTGAATAATTATACCACACACCAATTACAATTATATCTATTTCTTCAATTACTATACACTAATTCAGCAATAATAATCATTTCTTAGTGCCCAACATTAAAATTATATTGCAACTTATTTTTGCAACTCATCCAAGATTTTATGTTTGAGGAGGACCTGTGGAATAAAACAATGAGTTAGGGTAATGCAAATAAAATCAAGAATTAAAAGTAACTCTCTCTAATTTTTTTAATTTGGGCTTGAGACTAGCATTGTCAATGTTAACTATTAAAAAACTTATGAATCATAATAGACAAATATAAAATAAAACCAATGAAGAAACAACAATAAAAGTCAAGCAAGTGGCATCAACCAAACATAAAAGTAAATAATATAGAACAGTATATCTAAAATGAAGTTACGACACAAACAAAACACAAATGAATAGAAAATGCCACAACATCCTCACCTCCCTCCCATTCTCGTGTAGCCATTGATCCCCAAGTAGCTCGGTCCCCCTACAGAGAAACAAAAATCAATAATAACTATAGAATATGAGATAACATTATAAATTATGAATTTAGTTTTCATGTAATACTCAACTATTGCTCTCTCATGCACCGGATCCCTCAGTTCCAGGCTAGACTTTATTCTCTAAAACCTATTTAATTTTATACATTTGTATAGTTATGTGAACTAAAAGTATATGACAAAGAAAAAAGTTTGATTAAATAATAATATATACTATAGGGGCGGGGAAGGGTTGACTACCTATATTAGCCACTAATGTCTCAAAAACACTATGGAGCCTAGCTATGGTCTCTTGAAGAGGAGCAACATGTGTTGCTACCTCTTCTTATAATTGCACTTGCACCTATGCTTGTATCTATTATTGTACAAGCGCATTTAATTTGGCTTGTATATAATGGCATCTGCCATGTGACCCTCTGGAGGTACTCGCAAAAATTTGTATGGTCCTACGTCCCATACCAAACATCAATAACCGATTATATCTGTCACAGTCAAATATTTTGAAAATCCTCCTGCAACTCTTATCATAGTTGTTCAATATGGAACTATACATAGAAGATAGTGAAAATTATAAGTATATTATTTTATAATAGAATATTAAAATGGATTGTAGAAATATTCTCATTGTTACTGTTGTGGATCCTTTGTCGATCGGTTGTCCATATTACTTCGTATGTGATACCAAAAATACCTCACGATTTGAAAGTTCGAATCCAAATTACTCTTCCATCTGTGAAAAGTGTTACATTAGATAAACTCGATGATAATATAGACCAGCTAACTTTAAATTCACATTTAAGTGTACAAATGCCTCAGCTCTCAAATTCATATAACTCTTGTAATGTAATGACTGGCCTATCTTCTTTTTTTCCTAACTTTTTTATTCTCTCTATGTTTTCCTAAAATAATAAATAAATTATTATTCTAATGAGCTCATATATAGAATATTGTAGCTCTATAAAATTAATAGGAGCTAGATATACGTGAATAGTTGAGCTCTACCAATATGTCATGAGATGGGGCCACTGATCTTGTTCAACCCTCGATGACAGACAAGTGACAAGTTGCTCTGGTTAGGTCTTGAACAATATAAAATTCTTGCTCTTCACATCCACCATCCAATCTCACCACTTTTTACCCAACAACTTAATTATGGACTTCCTCTAGTCCTCCTCCATATTAGTATTTGCCTATAAAACAAAAGAATAAAATGTTAGTAAAGAAATACACAAATACAAAAATATAACATTAATATTACTTTGATATCTTCCCAAATCCTCTGCTTGGTTGCTTTTAGCATTGCCCACCAATCAATGTATGCCAATGATAATCTATTATCATCCTTTGCCATTATGCCTAATTGGATGGTCAATATTGCCAAATTCTCCCCAATCATCTACCCATATTAGTTGATGATTAGCATAAACTAATAACTCTCGGTGCCCCATACTCCGATAGGTTATCTAGGTCTCTGGTGTGCTCTACTCGAGGAAGCTGCACCACTTTGATCTAAATATATATATATATAAATATATAAATGTATATAACATGTACGCTAATTTGTATATAAAAATAAATTAAATTAACACAATGCAAACCATCACCATGGTCCATCTTGTCATCCTTCACTGCATGAGGTAAGGAAGTCATGCTATCTCCATCGAACTCTAAAGAAAACTGAGTCTCCAGCACTAGTCTCTTTATCTCCATATTTGAGAGGGCATCCTGGATAGTCCCAATATATCTTCTTGGTCATACCGTTTTTATCTAAAATTGAAAAACAAGAGTGACTAGATCAACATATAGTTAATGTACTGACAAGTCATAAAAATGTAATATGCACGGTAACACTATATATAACAAATGAATAAGCAAATACAAGAAATGAGCCTTACAATCAAATTAATGTTTGTTGTCATCTAACATAAAATCATCATCTTCAGACTCATCATCACTGTCCCAATTGACGTCCTCCTCTTCTGCCTCAATTTCATCAGTAATGAATTCATTTTCATCACTTTCATCTATATATTGCTGAGTGATGCTAAAAGTGGCACATCAATGAGTATACCTTTGATGTTTACTCTTGCATTTTTAATCTCACAGGCAAGATGTTAGAAGTTACATGGATCTACCATTAGGTCTTCTTTATCAGCATCCTCTGATTTTTCATAAATTGTGTCCATGTATTCTTTGGAGTCATCTCTATAGTCACATGTTAATCATACTGTACTGGATCTTACACAGAAAAAACTTGATGCGCTTGATGAGCTAAAATATATGGCTCATTGAATGCTAATTGTGCTTGTACGTCAAGTGGTTAAAATTTATTAATTTGAATTCAAAGTCATCTGTCTTTATTTCCATATTGTTATTTATGTAGTCATGCTTAAACAACATGTGTCTCATTTTGTTACTGTACTAGAGTTCAATAATGTATGTTAAGACTCCACAAAATGTGATATCTTCACATGTAGGGTGGTTACCCTTCTTGTTTACAAAACTTTGTGTAACTATTTTTAAGATGATGCCATTATTTTGAGTACAATGATTTATTTCATGATTCTAGTGTGAAACCTGAATCCATTAATAAAATACCCCAAAAATTGCCTCACCCACTTGCTAGGCCTGACGGCTAATAAGGAGGTTTTTTTAGTACATGTTTAGCATTGTCACTTGTTTCTAAATTGGTAACCTACAAATATAAACAATCAATTAACTTAAATATAAGGCATGTTATAAAACATCTATTGAAGGTTTATACGCTTACATTCTGAACCATTTTGGAAAATTTTATTATGAAAATTTTCTCATTCACATTTCCATCCTCTACATCGTTGTTCCATCTTTATTGTTTGAAGTTGTGCCCTACAACACCAAAAAAAATATATACAACATATTACAAAGTAATTTCAAATAATATAAATTGTGAGAAATCTAGACCAGCACTTACTCAGGGTAGGCATTTACAATATTAAGATTGAATGGTACGTATCGATGAGTCTTACTCAGGGTAGGCATTGACAATATCAAGATTGAATGGTACGTATCGATGAGATTGGGTCCACACAATCTTATGTAGGTAATGAATTACTTACAATGACCCAATTGCCCTGCTTATAGTAAATCTTGATTCACCAACATGATTGCAAGAATATGAATAAAAGTTCGATTATAACTCATTCAGATATATTGTGTAAAATGTCATACATTTTTCAACCAAATAACCTTTTGCAATTGATCCTTCCAGATGAGTCTGATTCCACATGTAATTATTGAGTTTAAGAAGATACCTAATGTACAATAATAATGGTTAGTTCACAAAAATATATGTGTTAATATTTTAGTATATATTCTATATAAAAAGTTATCGAATTTCACCTCTCAATAGGATACATAGATCAAAATTGCACAAACTCAGCAAGGCCCGTCACCTCTACCAAGTGGATAGAGAGATGTTATATGACATTAAAGAATGAATATAAGAAGATTTTTTCAAGCTTGCATAGAACAATAATGGTCCTTTCTTGCAAAATATCAAAGTCAAATTGTTAAGAAGTTTTCACATATAGTTGTCTAAATATATTGCTCATTTCGATTAATGTTTTGGCCCTTTTTTTGGTAGATAAGCTCTGACTGCGATTGATAATAATTATTGCATAACTATATGACAATTATGACTCTTCAAACTTGATATCATCTGATCCTTTATATTCATGCATTTAAAAATATTTGATGCATAACCATCAGATATCTTTATGTGTTTCAACACACTCAGGAATACATCCTTTTTTTTTTGCTCATTAGAAATAAAGCAAGAGGTAAGTAGGTTTTTCTATCTCTTGCAATTGGATATAGTGTCTTTCTTATTTCGATATCCATCAGATCCAACCATGCATTTAAATTATCTTTTGACTTAGGAGTTTTCAATAGTGTTCATAATATATTATCGAGGAATTTTTCTCAATATGCATGATATCAAGATTATGTTGGATTAACAATGTGCTTTAGTATAGCAAATTAAGGAATACACTTATCTTGTTCCAATTGTTTCATTGCCTCACTATGTCTCCTATTGCCTCCCTGTCCTCCTCCTTTTGTTGACTGACTGTAATTTTGTATGGGCTTCCATCTCATTTAGCAAAGTTTGTATTTCATTCAATGTATCCTCCCCGAATTGCCTAAGAGGTGGAAGATTATGCTCACATATACCATAGAAGGATAACTTTTCTAATTGAAACTTATAATCTGCAGGCAAAAAAATTCGATGACACATGTAACAAAACTTACGATTATGTTTCAACTAACGAAAACACATGTTCTTGCCACATACTTGGCAAGCCTTCTCTCTTCTTGTCATTAATAGTCCATAATAATATTGTACACATACAAAACATCTCTTTTTTGCTTGTATCATAGGTTGGAATACCTATTTCCTATAATTCCTTTAATTCTTTTATCAACAGTTGTAAATATACATCTATGTCATTTTCTGGACCTCTTGATTTTTTTATAAGTATGGATAAGATGAATGATGGTTATTTCATATATAACTATAGAGACAAATTATATGGAACTAAAATCACAGGCCAGATGTTATGCAATATACTCATTGTCTTGAAAGGGTTGAATTCATCTAAAGCTAACCTTAGTCATACATTGCGATAATCTATCGTAAAGTATGAATATTTATTATCAAAATCCTTCCATATTATGCTATCTACAGGAAACCACAATGATTCTTCATCTAAACAACCTTCAGTGGTATATTATGCACTTCTTGACCATCAGCATCGTCTTGGATTTTCGCTTGCCTATATTGATGTACTTTATAATGCTTGAAATAAATATCTAATGTGCTCTCATTCTTGTATAGCATGTAATGATTGGAATAATAATGAATCTTGGCATACTCGAGGTCCAGGTCTTTTATAATATTTCATGTTTCATGGTAAGAACTAGAAAATAAACTCAGCTTATGGAATATCTCCTTTATAATCTCCAATAGAATACTGAATGATCGATTACTCCATTCAAAGTTAGCCTTCACAATCAATAACCGTATAATGAAGGATAAGAATATGAAGTTCTTACATTCAGGGTACAACTCTTTATTAGCTTTTTTTGAGTAGTTTAAAGAATTTCATATTATCTGTCACAAAAACTTTTGGTAGCATATCTCCAATTGGAATACCAAATGCATCATGCAATAAATATGCAATCTTACCTCACCTTCATCTTTCATTGCATCTAACTCTGAAACTTGGCTATAATGAATTCTCTATCGATACCATAGCTCTTATCCATGAAATATCCAATTAGTATATGATAAATTTTATTCCCTTACTGTTACGTGTCATGGACTTTTTTTGTGCTCGGTTGTGTATATTCATATAATCAATACATGAACATCTTATTAATTGGTCATAACTCTTATTCCTATAAGCATTTTCAAGAAATGCACTAACTCCTTCAAGAAATCTCCTGTCCAACCAATTCTTTATATTAATCCAGCTTTTATCCATTGTGTTACTAATCGGTATTACAATACAAATTTATATAAATATGAACAATAATTGAATAATACTATAAATTAGAACTTTAAAATGGAATACTCAACAATCATATGTCATGATTCAAATTCCATCCATACATCAAATTAGTTGTCATGCTATAATGTTCAATAAAATCATGTTCATCTGCCAACAGATCGGAATTCATGGTTCATTATGCACTTAAAAATATTATAATAGCCATCAACATATCTTCTATTCTCATGTCTCCAAAAAATTGAAAATTATATCATAAAACAATAACCATCTCATTTAGCAAGCATTAGAGCAACAAGATGCAAAAATAGAGAAAAAAAAAAACAAAAAATGATTTGAATTCTGAGGTCAATTACATTAGGTGGAGTAAATTGAAACTCTAGATGATCTAATTTATGTCAAGTAAATTGTAAATGGACATGCAATTCAGGCACTTTTGATGAATTCATTGACATGCAATCTATGCAAGTAAATTGTATTAGGTTAGGGACAGAGCGGGGGCAGGCCAAGCGCAATCAGTGCTACCGAGGCCAGGGGTGGCTTGGGGCAGAGTGGGGTTGGAGCAAGGCTAGGCATAGCCTTGGTGGGACAGGGCCAAGTGCAATTAGCGTAGGTGGACTTGGGGGGCTTGGGGGTGGAGGGAGAAGAGGAGGGGTGCGACGGCTAAGGCTTAAAACCCTAACCAAAGAATTCTTCCAGCTTTTTTGACATTTTTTTATGATTAGCATTTTGAAATCAAATAATGATATTTGTATATAAACGATACTTTTATTATCGTCACATAAAAAGTATTACAAATATTTCAATTTATTATAGTATTTTTTCTGCATATTCTTTCCCCTCTTTTCCAATCCCAATGTTGGCATCAAGTTGCAAATGTGATTGACGTAGGGATTTTAACTCTCTAGCCACCGGAATGTCTCCGTCGGGATTAACATTCCCAAATCCCGATGATTCAAGGCTGCGGAGCTACATAGTGCAAATTTTGAAAATCCCTGAGTTCAAGATTTGTCACATCTCTGTCTTGCCATCCATCACCAGCTCTGCTACAGCTTGGTTGACATACTCCTATGACACACTGTGCTAGAACCTCCCCATATGGGAGTATAAGCAATGCTTTTCAGAACTATAATTGAACGCATATTATGTAAAAAAATGGAATTATTGAAAGGGCTAATTACATACACCCTCCGCAATATCTGATAATTACGAAAAATCTTCCGAAATTTTTGTAATTACCTACACCACCCACCTTTTCAAAATATTTATCTACACCCCCCTAATTGTTATTTAATCAAATTTTTCTCCAAAAATTTCGATTTTACCCTCCGTAATTTTTACAATTAAACCCTAAAAGCTTATTTTCTTAGTCCCACTCTTTCTCCCAAAACATTTACAAATAAACGCTTGAAATATTTTTATT
This sequence comes from Trichopus zeylanicus subsp. travancoricus, assembly GCA_005019695.1. Classification (NCBI taxonomy): domain Eukaryota; kingdom Viridiplantae; phylum Streptophyta; class Magnoliopsida; order Dioscoreales; family Dioscoreaceae; genus Trichopus; species Trichopus zeylanicus. The sequence goes on from RXID01016846.1 coordinate 51,951, forward strand.
TATAAAAAAGTCCAAATATTAATATTTTATGAAAAAATATTTATAAAGGAGATGAAATATTTTAAATAGTTTATAAATAAATCGTAATATTTGTATTTTTACAAATAAGCCCCTTAAATTTTTTTTATTTATAAAAAAGTCCAAATGTTAATATTTTTTCAAAAAAATATTTATAAAGGAGATAAAATATTTTAGATATTTTATAAATAAACCCTAATATTTGTATATTTACTAATAAGCCCCTTGAAGTTTTTATTTATAAAAATGTCCAAATGTTAATATTTTTATATGAAAATTGATAAAAAGGACCTTAAATATTTTGAAATATTTTACAAATAAATCCTACATAAGAAATGTAATTACAAATTTTATATTTACGAATTTAAAAATAAGTCCCTTGAATTTATTTATTTATAAATAAGTCAAAAATTTATAAGTTTTAAAAAAATTTAATAAAAAAGAGTTAAAGGTATTAAAACTTAAAATTTTAAAATACAAGTTCAATATTTTCTATATTTATGAATAGACCCCTCAAATTTTTTTTATTTATAAATAAGCCCAACTTTTATCAATTTTTTAATAAAATTTAACAATATTAAAGTTTTAAAAATTAAAATTTTGAATTACAAATTTAGTATTTGTACATTTACAAATAGACCCTGTGAATATTTTTACTTATAAATAATTTTAAACTTTTATCGTCTTTAAAATAAAACTTTACAAAAAAAAATATTGAAGGTTTTAAAACTTAAAATTTGAAATTACAAGTTTCATATTTATACATTTACAAAAAGACTCCTTGAATATTTTTATTTATAAATAAGTCTAAATTTTTATTATTTTTTAATTAAATTTTACAAAAAAGACATTGAAAGTTTTAAAACTTAAAATTTAAAATTACAAGTTTAATATTTGTTCATTTAAAAATAGATTCCTTGAATATTTTTTATAAATAAATCCTAATTTATTTATTTTTAAAGTAAATTTTATGAATAAATCATTAAAGGTTTGAAAATTTAAAATTTAAAATTACAAGTTTCATATTTGTACATTTTCAAATAGATCCCTTGAATATTTTTATTATAAATAAGTCTAAATTTTTTATAATGTTTTAAATAAAAATTTACAAAAAAAATATTGAAGGTTTCAAACTTAAAATTAAAATTACAATTTTAACATTTATACATTTAAAAATAGACATCTTGAATATTTTTATTTATAAATAAGTCTAAATTTTATTTATTTTAAAACTAAATTTTCTGAATAAGTCATTCAAGGTTTGAAAACTTAAAATTTAAAATTACAAGTTTTATGTTGTACATTTACAAATAAACCCCTTAAATATTTTTATTTATAAATAAATCTAAATTTTTTTATCATGTTTTAAATAAAATTTTATAAAAAAGATATTGAAGGTTTTAAAACTTAAAATTCAAAATTATAACTTTAATATTTATACATTTAAAAATAGACCCCTTGAATATTTTTATTTATAAATAAGTTTAAATTTTATTTATTTTAAAACTAAATTTTACAAATAGACCCTTCGTCGATCATGCTCGCACCCTTGTTGACTAGCGTCCGCGCCTGTGCACCAGCCTCAGGCGTCTGCTCCTGTGCATCAGCCTCTGGGGTCTGCGCCCATGCGCCGGTCTCCGGCATCCGCTCCCGCGCTCCAGCCTTCAGCGTCCACGCTCGCTTGCCAGCCTCGAGCGTCCGTGCCCGCGCATTGGCCTCGGGCGTCCGTTCCCGCCCGTCGGCCTCCGACTTCCGCGCCCGCGCGCTCGCCCCTCCTTTATAAATATTTTTTTGAAAAATATTAATATTGGACTTTTTTATAAATAAAAATATTTCAAGGGTTTATTTATAAATATTTTAGGACAAAGAGTAGGAGTGAGAAAATAAGTTTTTAGAGGTTTAATTGTAAAAATTACGAAGGGTAAAATCAGAATTTTTGGAGAAAAATTTAATTAAATAATAATTGGGGGTATAGATAAATAGTTTGAAAAAGGAGGCAGTGTAGGTAAATACGAAAATTTAGAGAGATTTTTTGTAATTATCGGATACTACGGGGGGTGTATGTAATTAGCGCTTATTGAAATGTGGATTCCGGAAGAAATTAATATTTTGAATTCAGAAGAGAGTTGCTCATAAGCCATATGGATAACTAAAACTTACTGTTGGACCGACATACATGAATCCCCATATAATGTTGCATAACCTATGTAGGTTTTTTTTCCCCAAGGTTTAAGTAAGATGGATTCATTTAGCCATGCATATTGGGATTAATCTTAGCCAAAACGCCAAAAGATGTGTAATGAGCAAAAGATAAAAGCTTAAACGATTCTATTAAGAGTTTCAAAAAGCAAAATGTTTTGGGTTCAGCTAGTTTGACAATATTTCAAAAAACAAAATGTTTTGGGTTCAGCTAGTTTAACAATATTTCAAAAAGCAAAATGTTTTGGCGTGGTTAGACTACTTGCTGAAGAAACTTAAGTATCGTTTAGTTTGAGATCAAGATCAAGTTCAAGTTTAACATCAAAGTTAAGATATAAAAAGATAATCTAATTAAATTTTTTTTATTTAAATGCTAGTCTATCTAGTAAATGGTTTAAATTTTCTTTTATCTTTTATGCCTTTAGGTATATTATTTATTGAGATTTGAAGAATAAATATAAGAGTAGTATGGTAAATTAGTTTTTTAAAGTAAAATAAAGATAATTTGATTATGTTTTTGGTATTTGAATGGTAAGCTAGTTAAACAGAATGATCTTAATTTTGATATCGAACCAAATGCATCTTTATAATCTAAATTTTTTTTCAAGATAGAGTAGACTGACGATGTTGAAAAGTATGAATTATTATTAGGATCTCGTGTCATATATCGCTCAAGTGGGCACTTTTACATGCAAATACAGATGCCAGATGGGTTATGATATAATGGAAATCCCAAATCAAGATTATGAACCTTGCAATTAGTCACAAAATTCACAATTTTTTTGGGAGCTGAAATTTTCGACAAATAATTCACCCAATTGAATACTTACAAGTTCGGATTTCTGGAATAAATCAAAGATCTAAACCTTTAGAATTTGGACAACAAATCCGGCAAATTTGGGAACCCAATTTATAGCCGGCTAAGCTTTTGGGAAATTCCCCGCAGACAAACCATGGTGTTTTGACTATGTCAATTGCACTTGTTTCTTCCTTGGCTAAACCCCTATAGTCCGAACTTTGGCCGCCATGTACAGCAAGAAATGCGGAGTTCCGCCAATTGCCTTGGACACCCAATCAATTGAATACAAACAATCCAAGCTGATAAAGCGACCAACAATGGTGTCAACGTCCATCTTGCAAGCCGGCACCTTGAGACATCCGTGCACGCCAAACACCTCCAGAATACATCTGATGCATGCACCTCCTTGTCCACTGTCCGCTGCTTCCAATCTATATATAGCTGTGCTATACAATTCTCCCTGTAACACAAGCCTTAGCTCTTCATGGCTTGCTTCTCCTTCCTTCCCTTCCTCCTCTTCCTCTTCTTCTTCTCTCCTCTTCTCGTCCTTGGACGTGACTCTTTTGCTAGAGCCACTGCCTTCGCTGGCGAGGGCGAACATCCCCAATTAGATGCATACATTGTTCATGTATTGCCACCGGAGGATACAACATTGGCTGATGACGAAAACCGGGAGAGCTACTACAAGTCCTTCCTTCCGCCCTCCACTGTGAGTTCCACTGAGTCCCGGATGATGTACATGTACCACATTGTGGCCAGCGGCTTCACGGCAAAGCTGAGCAAGCAAGAGCTCGAGGAAATGTCGAAGAAGAAAGGGTTCATAGCAGCGTTTCCCAACAAGAAGTATGCCAAACACACGACTCACTCGCCTCAGTTCTTGGGCTTGAACCAACAAAAGGAGTTGTGGGGTGTGGGTAATTTCGGTGAAGGTGTCATCATCGGGGTTTTAGACGGTGGCATCTTCCCCACCCATCCTTCATTTAACGATGCCGGGATGCCGCCACCGCCATCCAAGTGGAAGGGGCGATGCGACTTCAATGTATCATTGTGCAACAACAAGGTCATAGGTGCGAGATCTTTTGTCAACGGAAGCGTTGGCGCCTTCCCAATTGATGGTGACGGGCATGGGACCCACACTGCCAGCACTGCTGCCGGAGCGATTGTTGCTGGTGCCGAGGTCCTGGGGAATGCCCGAGGTGTCGCCACAGGGATGGCTCCGAAAGCACACCTCGCTATATACAAGGTGTGTGATAACGACGACTGTCTCGAGGCTGACATCCTTGCGGCGATTGAGACTGCCATATCTGATGGCGTCGATGTGCTATCAATGTCTATCGGTGGAGATCCTGCTCCATTCTTTCAGGACAGGCTCATCGTCGGGACTTTCAAGGCTATCGACAAAGGGGTGTTTGTGAGTTGCTCAGGGGGAAATTCTGGTCCTAATTATGGCTCTGTCACTAATGGCGCACCATGGATCCTTACCGTCGCAGCTAGCACGATGGACAGAAGCATCAGGGCGACAGTGAGACTTGGTAATGGGAAAGAAATCAACGGCGAGTCAGTATTCCAGCCTCCACAACGCAATGCAGCATTCTACCCCTTGGTGTACGCCGGTGCAAGCGGCAAACCTAACGCCAGCTTTTGTGGCGATGGCGCCTTCGATGGGATCGACATAAAGGGCAAGATAGTACTATGTGACCGCGGCAACAACATTTCAAGGATCCACAAGGGGGAAGTCGTGCGAGCAGCCGGCGGTTTCGGCATGATTCTCATGAACCAAGCTGCCGATGCGTATAGCACAAACGCTGACGCGCATGTGCTCCCTGCCTCGCACGTCGCTTTTGCTAATGGCGCCAAGATCAAGGCCTATATCAACTCGTCGAGCTACCCGACGGCGAGCTTTATCTTCAAAGGCACACTTTTGGGAACCACACCAGCTCCAGCAATCGCCTCCTTCTCCTCTCGCGGGCCGAACCTAGCTTCTCGGGGAATCTTGAAGCCAGATATCACTGGCCCGGGTGTGAATGTGCTCGCTGCATGGCCATTTGACGTTGGGCCAGATGCTTCGCCAAGCAACTCTACGGCGGTGACCTTCAATATAGTATCTGGCACATCTATGTCAGCCCCTCACCTCAGCGGCATTGCAGCGCTCCTCAAGGCAGCGCACCCGGACTGGTCTCCTGCGGCAATCAAGTCGGCAATCATGACAACTGCTGACATAAAGGACCACAGTGACCATCCGATCGTCGACGAACGGCTTCTCGCCGCCGACCTCTTTGCCATCGGTGCCGGCCACGTGAACCCAACTAGGGCAAGTGATCCAGGTCTGATCTACGATCTCACCACTGACGACTACATCCCATATCTCTGTGGGTTGGGGTACACAAACGAAGAAGTCGGTATCATCACTAGCCGTCGCATCAACTGTGGTAAGGTGAAGGCGATTCTCGAGGGAGAACTGAACTATCCATCTATTTCGGTGTTGTTCGGCTCCAAAGAGACCTCGGTGAGCTTTGAGAGGACCGTGAAGAATGTTGGGGAGGCGAGGTCCTACTACTCAGCGGAGGTTGATATGCCGACTGGAGTGGAGGTGTGCGTGGAACCGACGAGACTCGAGTTCTCAGAGATGAACGAGGAGAAGAAATTTAAGGTGACTTTCACGAGGAAGAATGGAGAATTTGTCGAGAGTAACTTGCAGGGATATTTGAACTGGGTTTCGAAGAAGCGCACAGTGAGGAGTCCGATCTCAGTTGCATTCAGTGTAAATTGAATCATGAAAGAAATTTCAACGTAACAAGCTAATGAAAATTGTGTCGCTATGTTTTCAATTTTTCAATCGAATAATGCTAAAATTAGTCACTTGAAATCAAGGCGCTGTTTGTTAATTTTTTTTTTTCTCTCAAAAAAACGAAGGTCAAAATTTGCTTGCTCTAGCTTGAGTTGTGGCCAGTTTTGAACACCGAACACTTGTTTTAGTATTAGAAATGTACTGTAGCAAACACTTGTATGCTTCGCTACGAAGATGAAGAATGAAAGAATTCTTTTTGCAAATTTAATAAAATTATAAGCATGTTACGCAATTTTTTATATATTTTTAGCTAGTTTTATGCTATTTTTCATCTGAAGCCTACATCAAAATCTAGAACCTCTCTCTGTCTTCTTCTTTCTCCAGAGCCGAGTGAGTTGTTCCGACAAGATAGGGTGTATTGGGTCAAGGTTAATTTACTAAATCACACCTTGAATATAAATTAATCCGAGACGATTTAAGTTTATTCACGGAAAGATTTGCCAAAAAGAAAATTATGTGTAATTTTTTAAATTTGAAAGAGTCATACATAAAAAAAAATATGCAATTAAATTTATTTTAAAAATATTAAATATTGTAAGTTTCAACGTGGATGGTAATAACAAACTCAAACAGATAAATTCTTAATATATATATATATATATATAACAAAAATAAGGATGAATATATATAATTTCAAGAATATAGAGGGATATTTGTATGCAAGTTTCATTCTTTATTAACCAATTGAATTTCTCATTTTCCTGTTAAGAGTTACAGCTTTTTGTCCGCTCTCCACTTCTACAATCTATACATACACGTGCTATGTAATTCTCCATGCAACGCAAGATTGGTATAATTCCATGCATGTCAAAAACCTCCAAGAATCTCCAAGAAAGCCGGCCCTTTGAGACTTCCTTTCATGTCAAACACCTCCAAGCTCCATCTTCTCCTAATTATATAATGCACCTTCTTGTCCACTCTCCTCTACGTACGCCAATTAGATAGATCCTCCCCTAGCATACACCTCTCCATGCAAAACAAAGCCCCGCTTTGTAACTCCCATGGCCTTCTTCCCCCTTTCGCCCTTCTCCCTCCTCTCCTATCCCATCTTTGTTCTCGGTCGCAACCATTTTTCTGAAAACCACAGCCAATTCCGGCGATGACCCCAATCAACTGCAGACATATATTGTGCATGTGGCCGGATAACTCGACATCGGCCGCCAATGATAATAACAAGGAAAGTTACTACAGGTCCTTCCGCTCTCCGTTGAGAACTCCGGCAATACGCGGATGGTGCACATGTACAACAATGTCGCCTGCGGCTTTGCAGCAAAGCTGACCAAGCATGAGCTTGAGGAGATGTCCAAGAAAGAAGGATTCGTAGCCGTGTTTCCTGACGAGAATTGTGCCACACAAACGACTCGCACGCCTCAGTTCTTGGGGTTGAATCTCCAGAAGGAGTTGTGGGATGTGAGCAATTTCGGCGAAGGCGTCATCGTCGGTGTCCTTGGCACCGTCATCTTCCCCACGCATCCTTCTTTTAACGACGTCGGATGCCGCCCCCGCCTTTCAAGTGGAAGGGACGGTGCGACTCCAAGACATTATTTTCTGAGTGGAACTTTATCAAATCTGTTGGAAAAAAAAAATCAAAGATGAAGTATTTAAAGAAGCATAATTTTATTTTTTTTTTCAAACTATTTATAAATATAGGTTTTTTAGAGATTAAAGTAATATTTTCTATATTCCAGGCATATGTACTAAAAAATTAAAATATGTCTTTTGGTAGGTATGTCCATCTTTAACATAGAAACACAAAATGAATAACACCACTTTCCAAATATTACATTACTTTTCAAACATTGCATTTCTTGGATTTTTCATATAATATATTTTAATTTAATTCTAATAAAATCCTCCTTTAAATCAAAATTATTTTCATCAATTATTCCAATCAATAATTTGAATTTGTTAAAAAGATCCATCTTAAACGGTTTAGTAAAGATATCAATAACTTAATCAAAAAATTTTACCTAATCTTTTTCGATCTTCTTCTTCTTCACAAGATGTCAAATGAAATGATATCGGATGTCGATGTGTTTGCTTTTTTCATGATATACTAAATTCTTTACTAATGCAATAATAGATTTATTGTCAATATAAATGTTAGTTGATTTACTTTAAAGAAGATGAATCTTTTTTAGTCGATCTTAGACTCAAATTGCGTGGCACATACATGAATATGTTGCTGCGTACACGACTTTACAAGTAAAAAGAGTAACAATAGGTTACTTCTTTGAAAGTCAAATTTTTCATAAAGAAAATAAAACTAGTGGTACTTTTTCATTATCCACATCACCTTTCCAATTACTATCAAAATAGCCAAGTAATTGAAAATCATTAAAATATAAATTGAATAAACCATAACTAAGTGTACCTCTGATGTAGTGAAGAATTCTCTTAGTAGCTTGTAAGTGGAGGGTTCTTAACTTTTCCATATACTAGCTCACCAATCCGACACTATAAAGAATGTTGAGTCTTACATAAACTAAGTATCTTAAGTTATCAATAATATTTTTGGAGAAGGTACTATTAATTTATTGTCCTTCATCAAGTTTAGAGAGCGTTATGCTTCCATCGACTGGTAGGCCAACTGGTTTATAATTCTCTATATTAAATTTTTTTTTTAAGACCTTTGCATAAGCTTACTGAGATATGAAGATACCTTCTGTGCTTTGACTCACCTTGATACTAAGAAAATAGGACATTAACCATATATCTATCATCTTAAACTTTGGTAACATGACTTGTTTGAATTTCTTGAACATAAGAGGATTAGTATCAATGAAGATTAAGTTATCTACATATAAATAAATAAGTAAAATATTTTCTTGATTACTTTTCTTCATATAGAGAGTGTGTTCATGTGGGCTTTGGACATAGTTGTGTTCTCTGAAAAAATTAATCCTACCATTCCAAGGCCTTGGTGCTTGTTTCAAGCCATATAAGGCTTTTTTAAATTTTAACATCTTTTTCTCATGCCTTTTCTTAATATAACCCAGAGGTTATTGAATATACATTTTCTCTTCAAAATAGCCATTTAGAAATACCGATTTAACATCCATTTGAAAGATTTGTCATATATATTTAGCTATTAAAGAGATAATTAGTCTAACAATTTTAGGTCGAGCTACTGGAGCAAATACCTCATCATAATCCACTCTATGCCTTTGGCTATAGACTTTTATTACTAATCTTACCTTGAACTCTGTGCCTTGAGCATTCTTCTTTGCCATGAATACCCATTTCATGCCAACTAACTTTTAATATTTTGAAAGAGTAGTCAATTTTCAAGTGTTATTCTTCTCAATAGATTGAATTTCTTCATCCATAACTTGCTTCTAAGCTTTACTTTACATAGTTTCTTCCACATCTATGGATTCACAATCCACAAAAAGTTAAAAAAGAGTAAAAAAATTTTTATTTTATGTTACTTCATATAATTCATCTGGTCTTCTCATCTTTTACAGCCTTAGACTTGGAGTTGTATAATCCTTTGCTCTTGAATATATTTCTCACCATATTGAGTATGGTTTAGTTCTTTGTTCTCAATGACACCATTTTGTTGTGTAGAATATGGAACTGTCAAAGGACGACGAATAACATGATCATTACAATTGTTTGAGTTAATTTTAATCAAAAATTAAATTTATTCAAAATATAAAATTGAATGTCACTGAATTGTGATCGAAATATGGGCGTCAATTAGATTAAAATTATAATCAAATTTGACTAAAAATTAGATTTAATTTGGATTTTAATTGTTAAAAAATTTGGATTTAAATTAAAGAATTGATTGAGTCAGATACTTGGACAAAAATTGGGATTAAAATTCATCAAATATCTAGGACAAAAATAAAAAATATAAAATCTTTATAAATGGGTCTTTAGTCGAATTTCCTCACAAATAAGTTCCTAATGAGAAAATTTTACGAAAAAGTCCTTCAAAGTTTTCAAATTTTAAATTGATCCCCATAAAATCTATAAGTTGCGAATAAACCCCTCAAAATTTTATATTCACAAATAAATCTCTGAAATTTCTAACTTTCATAAATAAACCCTTGAAATATAACCTTCGCAAATAAACCTTTGAAATTTCTGAAATTTACAAATAAATCTCTCAAAAATTTTTATTTGCAAATAAGCACAAAATTTATTCAAAAGGGATCTTGAAAACTTCAAATGTATCCTTTTGTAAAAAAATTCTGAAACTTACAAAATCACATTTTGGTCTAAAAATTTGTAAATAAATCTTTTGTAATTTTTTTATTTACAAATAAATCCAAATTTTATTTAAAAGGAATTCTGAAAATTTTAAAATTTTTACAAATATATGTTTTTTAAAACAACTCCTAAAATTTATAAAATTATATTTTGATCTAATTTTTTAGAAAATTTATAAATAAATCTCTCAAAATTTTTAATTACAAATAAGTCTAAATTTTATTCAAAAGAAACCCTGAAAATTTTAAAATTTTTACAAATATATTCTTTTATATAAAAAACCCCTAAAATTTATAAAATTATACTTTCATCTAACATTTCAGAAAATATTATAAATAACTCTCTAAAAATTTATCATCACAAAATAATACAAAATTTGAATTTTCTCAGAAAAATAAATCAGAATAATTACATGCTAAGCACAAGATGTTGACATACAACTTCATCTACAATTGAATCTTATTTGTTTGCAAAATGATACCAATCCAAAACATCAAGATTCAATCACACTCATTAAATCTCTCCAATTTGATTTCGAAATCTTCTTCGAAACCTATAAAAAGGATTGAAAACCTGCACAAAAACAAGAACACAAAGAGGGATTAGAGAATAAGAAAGGAGAGAGGATTAGAGTTTGCGAAAGGGTGAGAACTATAAAACAAACGGGAAGGAGAATTCAAAGATTGAATATAGTAAGACCTCCAAAACCTTTCCATTTTTCCTCTCTTTTTTGCTTGTTCTTCTTCTCTCTTTGTTCTTGCAAGGTATTCATACCACTACCATAGCCATGCTATCCTCTGCCAATCTCTACTCTGCGGCGCCATGTTGAAGCTTCTTGCCCTTCTGCCACCCTGACGACGAGGCCCTCCTTTATCCCTATGAGAGCCCAGCGGCCCGTACTTCTAGCTCATGGCCAAAATCACCGGGAGCACCACCCCACCGCCGAGGGCATTTGACCGCTACAAGGGTTCTGCTCAGTTCTAGGGCTTTATTTTCAAGATGGAGTTGCTAGAGAAGGAGGCCAAGGTCTCGAAAGAGCCCAAGCCCCGGAAGCCCTGAACCACACCTTGCTCCAGCTCCTCCACATCTGCCTCTATGCCGATTCCACTCGCCCTACCACTGCCTCATCAGTGTTAAGGCCAGATCTAGCTAAGATCCAGTCAGATCTAGGCACAAGACAGGAGGGTGGAGCCACCCCGGACCTCGCCGGAGAAGAAACCGGTAGATCTGGCCATCTTGTAGCCGAATCCACTGGAAAAAAGAGGCCAGGCCATCTTGGCCCATCTAAGCACAACAACAGGGAAAAAATGAAGGTCCACGGGAAGAAAAGAGAAGGAAAGGGGAGGAAATAAAAAAATAAAAAAAATTTCTTATCTCAACTTTCAGTTCCACCGACCTTGTCGCGACACTTGCGACCACTGTGGTCACTTGTGGTCCTTTAAAGATAGCAACGAAGATGGTAGATCTATGACCTCACTACGATCACATGTGACCTCTCGAAAATAGTGATGAAAACAACAATCTCATAACCTTACCACGATCACCTATGGCTCCTTGAAAATAGTGATAAAGATGGTGAACACTCGTTATGGTCATCCGCAACCCCTCAAAGATAGTGTTGAAAATGGTGAACTCATAACTACTATGGCCGCTCACGGTGCCTCAAAGATGGCAAATCCTTATACCACCAACCTAGCCTTTGGGTTTGCATCCACGGCAACTAGCCTTCGGCCTCGCACTCAACTAGCATTCGGCCTCACATCTCAGCTAGTCTTCGAGCTCACACTCATCTAGCCTTTGGGCTTGCACCTATCTAGCCTTCAGGCTTGCATCCAACCTAGCCTTCAAGCCCACACCTAACTAGCCTTCGAGCTCGCATCGAAGCCAACCTTTGGGCTCCCATCTCAGCCAGTCTTTGGGCTTGCACTTAGCTAATTTTCGTGCTCACATCCAAGCTATCCTTTGGGTTCACATCCAAACTAGCCTTTGGCCTCGCATCTCAACTAGCTAATGAGCTTGCATTCAACCAGCCTTCGAACTCACACGTAGCCCACCTTCGGACTCACGCTCAACCATCCTTTGGGTTTGCACTAAACTAGACTCCAAGCTCACATCCAAGCTAGCCTTTGGGCTTGCATTCAGCCAACCTTCAAGCTCTCACTCAGCTAACTTTCGAACTCACATTCAAGCTAGTTTTTAGGCTTGCATCTTGGCTAACTTTCAAGCTTGTATCTTTACTAGCCTTCGGGCACATACCTAGTCAGCTTTCACGCTCACACTTAACCAATCTTTGGGCTCGCATCCCAGCTAGCCTTTGGCTCACACTTTAGCTAGCTTTCATGCTCATATCTTAGCTAGTCTTTGAACTCACATCCAAGATAGCCTTCAAGCTCACATCTTAGCTAGCTTTCAAGCTCATACTTAGCCAGCCTTCAGGCTCTCATCTAAGCCAACTTTTGGACTCATATCCAAGTCAGCCTTCAGGTTCACACTCAACCAACCTCCGGGTTTGCATCTCAGGTAGTCTTTAGGCTCCCACTTAGCCAACCTTCGAACTCACATCCAAGCCAATCTTCGGACTCGCACTTAGCCAGCCTTTGTCCTCACATCTAAGCTAGTTTTTGAGCTCACACTCAACCAGCCTTCAGGCTCTCATCCAAGCTAGCATTTGACCTCATATCTAAGCTAGCCTTTAGACTTGAATCTAAGCTAGCATTCATACTTGCACTTAGCCAATTTTCGGGCTCACACTTATCCAGCCTTTGAGCTAACACCTAACCGACCTTCGAGCTCACATTCAAGCCAGCCTTTGGGCTTACACTTAACCAACCTTCGGGCTCACATCCAAGCCAACCTTTGGCCTCACACTTAGCCAGACTTCAAGCTCACACTAACCCAACCTTTGAGCTCACACTCAATCAGTCTTCTGACTTATATTCAAATTAGCCTTCAGTCTCCCACTCAGCTAGCCTTCAGATTTACATTTAGGTCAATCTTCGAATTCGCGCCTAGTCAATAAGCTTATACTTCTAAGATATCTTTTGAGCTCACACACAACCAGCCCTCAGGTTTGCATATTTTAAGGTCGAGTCATGTGTCCGCCTAAAATTATCATAAACAGCCAAGGACCCTCAAATCAAACTGCTTAAAGTAACTTAATTACATTGAAATTAAACTCAGCTAAAACAAATGAAACAATGTCAAGTTGACTTAAATGGATCTAAATTGATCAAACAAATGAACTAATGTTAAATTAACCTAAACTCAAACTCAACCCCAATCAAACTTGAGAAGGGTTAATTTAAAATCAAGTTGAATTCAAGTCAAATCTAATTTGGATTGAACTAAGTTTAAAATAAACTCTAATTGGGTTAAATCAAGTCCAAAATAAAAGGACAAACTCAAAGTGAAACCAAAACCAAGCTAAGCTAAGCCTAAATTGAAACCAAGTTGAATTACATTGAATTGGACTTAAGCCAAAATCTAGTAGACCCAATCACTAGTGCAAGTAATTGAATAGAGAAAGTCAAGAGTGCACTGCAATATAAAATAGTTCAGAGACCAATTGCTCCTACTCCATCGCTCTTGCCTCAATCTTGAGGACTTTAGCCCTCTACTAAAGTTTCACCCATGGTGAAGCCAATCCCTTACAACTCCTTTCACTCCAACGGACAATATGAAATCTAAACCAGAGTTTGAGTCTTCAACCACTCCAAACAACCTTGGAGTGGATTACAAGTAGAATAATGAAAGTAGATGGTACAAATTTAGCTCACATAAAGATCTCTCAAAAAAGATATAAATGACAATGAAAATTTACTTGAGATTGAAAAGTTTAGGACTCATGGCTAGAAAGTTGAAAGGGCTTTAATCACTTTTCTCAAAGATTAGAAGATGTAAAAGTTATTAAGTGAAGCCTATTCCACTCTATTTATACCTATTAGGTTGAAATAAGCCATTGGGACTAAGATCCCACAATCAGTTGGCTTCAATGGTAAAAAAAGACTAATTGTTAGTTGCGTAGATTTAGTGAACTGGACATCCATTTGTTAATCAAAGACTTGGAAAATCCAAAGTAGATCCAAAACATAGTCGGACGTCCATTTGTCAAATGAGCATTTGATTCTAGTATAGTGTTTGAGTGGATTTTAACCAATCGAGCATCGAATATCAACTGGGCATCTAGTTCTACTTGGACTTAGAAGCTTGAATGTTCTGTTATGACACAACCAGTTGCCAGGTATCAACTGGGCGTCTAGTTTTGTCAGACAAGCTCTATTAAGAGCTTCCTATAGAACTCTATACAATAATGAATGCTAAATAATTTACCTCAAATAAATTTTTGACTTGACTGAAAATAAAAAAATGAAACCTAGTCAGTTAATGATGCACCTTTTAAGCTAGCTAACCCTAAAAGCCATTAGTGAAGCATCTTCAAGCTACACACAACCTTACAAGTTGTTCATGATGCTGCTCAAAATCAATGAAGTTATCGCCTACGCCCTATCGGCTATAAAAATACTTCAAAAACCCTAATAAAGTAATCGTCTATGTCTTATCGACTATGAAAATACTTTAAAAATAAAAAAAGTTGTCACCTACGCCCTATCGGCTACAAAAATACTTCAATGCTAAAAGAGTTATTGCCAAAAAGGAGTTATCGCCAATACTTTATTGGCTAATGAAAATACTCAAACCCAAATAGAGTTATCGCCAATACTTTGTTGGCTAATGAAAATACTCTAACCCAAATAAAGTTATCACCCATACTTTATCAACTAATGAAAATACTCTAACCCAAATGGAGTTATCGCCAATGCTTTATTGGTTAATAAAAATACTTCAACTTAAATAAGGTTATCGTCTATACCTTATTGGCTATGGAAACATCTCAATAAATCCCAATAAAGTTATCGTCAAAACTCAAAGCTAATGAAAACACTTTAGGTCACGAAATTGTCACCAATACTCAAAACTATTGAAAACACTTCAAACTTCTTTCATTTCCTTCCATGGTTTGGATCAGATGCCACGCGGTCCAGAAAAAGCGGGGTATCAACACATCAAAACTTCTTCTCTACTCTTTTTCTTTATTTATTTTTTTTATATTTTTCACATTAAAATTTATTATAAAGTGAGGGTATATCCTTGTTTAAGTCATGTATTATCTTTCTTAAATTAATTAGATAATACTTTTTTTGTATCTCTATTTTATTAGATAGGTTTCTCAGTTTTGAAGGTTCCTGACGATGGTCAAGGTAATTAATAATAGAAGTTTGTGCCTATTAAAAGTAATATTTTCATAATACCTTATATAGCATTTAAGATTAAAATAAATTTTGATTTGTGATTCAATGTCGCTTCTCAGGGTCTTCACTATCCCAGGCTACCAAAATCGATTCCACAATAACAGGGGATTACACCTATTGAAAGTCAATGTTCCTACAATATCTGATAGTACACTTCAAATCTAAATAAACTCAGATTTGTGATTTGACGTCGCTCTTGGGGTCTCCGCTATCCCAGACCACCGAAATCGATCCCACAAACTCTGATACGCCCAGTGGAACTTGACTTCTCCTCCAAGTATAGAAACCTAGTTAATACAATAAAGATATTAATAAAATAGAATTACGATTGAAGAATAATCAATTATGTTCTCCTTTGTAGAAAAAAAAATTAAATAGCAAAAAATATATATATATTTGTCCTAAGTTACACAATCATCTTGGGAACAAGATCGGCTATGCATTTACCTCAATCAATGGTTGCTACAGAAGTAGCTAAAGTTTCAATCAAATTCAGGACTATCTCTGAGGTCATACAGTTTAAGAAGATACCAACTACTACACTGATTAAGATTGTCATCATGCAAAATTAGCCTATTTCTCACCTTTCATCAAGAGGAAGGAGGCCCAATATCGTCATCCCTAAAAAGGAGGCCTGTTCGGATGAAGAATTAGAAGTCATACCTCAACCAAAAAAAATATCAATCTTCCAGAGACTAGGACCAAAATGAAGCTTAGTTTTTGGATGCCTTCACCCAACTCCTCAAAGGGGGCAATCAAAAGCAAATTTATACTCAAGTATCAATGAAGAAGATTTCATCCTAACTGTCATAAGCAAAGGAAAAGTTAGCATTAACCCAAAGCCTAAATCTGATCCTCAAAATATTGATCATCATGTTCTAATAGAAGCCTTAGTTATAATTAAAAGCTCTAATTAAGAAGTGACCATAGAAGCACTATAAGAAAAGTAGAGATAATAAGGCAAAGAAAAAAATGAAACTCAAAAAAAGGTCATAAAGTTGATGAAGATGATGCTACAAATGAGTTAGAAGCTCAATAAATTAGAATGATCTCAACAGTCATCCCAAGCAGTAGAAGCAGTGGAAGGTGCATCTTCCATAAATGAAATCCATAAGAGCGTAGGCCCTTCGCAAATACCTCATCTAGTTAGGGGTACCTAATCCTTGATTTTAGGGATCTCTGATAATATGAAACTCCCAATATACATACAGTAGTAGGTATAACAAACTATAGCTACACAATTAACACAAGAAAGTAAGATGGGTAGGATAAATGATACTAACAAATTATAACTTAGCCATCACGACCGAGTGTCATATCCCAGAAGCTATATAGTACCTAGTTTCAAATAATTTAATGACATGGGCAATCCTAACTAGTACATAGCCCACTTTGTGACTCTTTATGAAAATTCAAGTAATAGTCTTTCACTATTATTCCACCAATTTTCAGCAAACTTGACAAGAGTAGCATTCGAGTAGTATGCTAGCTTGCAATCAAAATCCATACAAACTTGGAGACAAATGAAAGAGGCTTTCTAAATTATATTCAGAGGAGTCAGTGATAAAGTGATTATTATACACCTTGTCTCAACACCAAAATGTGATAATGAGTCAATTTTGAATTATATCACAAGGTGAAAAAATCTAAGCATCAAGTGCAAATAACTGATGTAGGACACTCAAAGGAAGTTCAAGAATATCAAAAGAAGCTAATTCAGAAGTCAAGGGGCCATGACAAATGATTTGATGCACTCTTCTATTTAAACTTAGGATTTACCTTACTTAGTACCTTTCTATGTTTAAAATTCTCTTTATTATGATGTCTTAGGTCTTATTCTCGGATTCCACCAACCCAAGACCAATTTTGGACTGAATCCTATTCAGTTTAGGACTTGGGAAGGATGAATCTTTATTTAGGATTTTATTTTCGTAGGTTAACTTATTTAGAACTTCTACCAATCCAATTAATGGGTTTAAACTGAGTTATATTCAGTTTAGGACTTGGAAAGCCAGAAACTTACTCAAATTGGATTTCTGGTATTTGTATAAATAGGCCTTTAGTCCTATGGACGGGGGACAACTTTGATTCTCAATAAAGTTCTACTTTAGTGAATTTTCTCTCTTCCTTGTGGGTTCAAGGAGTTCTTAACAGAGGCAACGGTGTTTTCCTCGTCTACCACGCTTGTTGCTACGTCAAGTGGTATCAGAGCCACTCCGCACCTCTTGATCGATGTGGGCTAGTTCAGCGAGGACGCTGAACTCTTGAGAGGGGGAGATTGTAAGGCCCGGTGGGGCCAATGGGCCAGTAGGCAGACAATGGGCCTGTAACTGGTAGCAGTTGTCTTTAGTCCCACATCGACAAAGTGTTGGAGTTGAAACTGGGCTAAATATGATGACTGCCGTAGACCCAACAACGAGGCCTTTTCCCGGGGAACTGGGAAAAACAAAATCCTGGCGTCGGGTGGGCCGCGGGCCGCAGACGCTCAGGAACAATATCGTGCTGGGTCGGGGGCGTCACATAGTGGTATCAGAGCGAGGCTCTCCTTGTTTAATGTCTAACGACGACGCAACCAGCAGCAACCCTAGGGACGGTGCTCCTGTGGGTAATCACATCAGCCGTGAGTATTTTGATTCGACCATGGAGGCAATCCAAAACTCACTTGCAAGGTTGATGCTGAGGATGGATCAACTTGAAGGCCTGAATCAACCACGTCGACGGATTGATGAAGTGACTCGCGATCCAATTGGTCGAGGAAAGGCTCCGCAAGTGAATCCAAAGGGTTTACAAATCCTTGAAAATTCCAGCGACGAAGAAGTTGAAGACATCCTTCACCGACCAGTTTCTGAGCATGATAGACGTCATGATTTTCGCTTGAAGATTGATCTCCCATCTTTCACTGGCCAACTTCAGATCGAAGATTTTCTCGATTGGCTTGCTGAAGTGGAACGGTTCTTCGACTACATGGAGATTCCAGATTCGAAGAAAGTGAAGCTTGTTGCTTAACCGCCCCCACTCAAGGGGGGTGCATTTCAGCATGGTTGGAAACGCATCCATGTTGGTTGGAAAGGACACGCCAAAATAAAGCTCCAATTGAGCATGGCCCCGGATGAAGGCTCTTATCGAAAAGCACTTCCTTCCCATAGATTATGACCAGGCCACTCTTTCAGCCCAATACAAAATTGTCGACAGGTAATCGCAATGTGAAGGCATATGCTTTGAGGAGTTCTATCGCCTATCAGCAGTAATAATCTACTAGAGACTGAATCTCATCAAGTGGCAAGATTCATCGGTGGGCTACGCACAACCATCCAAGATAGGATTTCTTTACAACCTATTTGGACGGTTAATGAGGCTGTGAGGAGTGCAACTCGTGTGGAGTCCCAATTGGAGCGACCTGTCATCAGAAATCAGGTGGGGAGAACAATTGGTGAGAATTCAAAAGGAGCACAATCTATTCCTAATGGAGGTGCAGCTACACAACCTTCTCGACCTCCCACACAAGTGAGTCTTGAAGCTAGACCTACAAGGCCATCAGGAAATGCCACATCAGCAAGGAACCCAAGTTCAAATCCTGATCTAAAGTGCTATCGTTGTAGAAAATTTGGACATCGTTCTAATGTTTGTCCAGCAAGACAACCTGTGAACTTGGCTATTGAAGATAATTTTGTTGCTGACAATTTCCATGACTCAAAAGATGATGACCTAGCTTGTGATCAAGAAAACTATGAAGATGGAATATTCGAGGAGCCTGATGGTGAAAGGTCAACTTTAGTAGTTCGAAATCTGATGTACATTCCAAAGCCAGAGGAAAACCTACAACGTCACAATATCTTTCGCACTCGATGCACAGTAAATGGCAAGATCTGTGACATGATTATTGATGGAGGAAGCAGTGAAAACATCATCTCCAAGACTATGGTTGACAAGCTTCAATTGAAGACAGAATCACATCCTTCTCCCTACAAGATCGGCTGGATTCAAAAGGTTGGTGAAACCAAGGTAACTGAACGGTGTCAAATTTGTTTTTCCATTGGAAAATTCTACAAGGATGAGGTAACCTGTGATGTTGTGGAGATGAATGCATGCCATATTCTTCTTGGCAGACCTTGGCAATTTGATAGAGATTCTACACATCGTGGGCGAGACAATCGCTACATCTTCTTCAAATATGGAAAGAAAATTATCCTTACCCCCATTGGCGAAGAGCGTCGACCCAAGAGTTACAAGAGGAGGGTCACTCCTTCTGATTGTGCCAAAATTTTATAAACGAGGCTAAAGCGACATCCCAAATATTTGTTGTGATTGAGAAAGGAATAGAGACAATGCCCACTGAAGCTCCAAAAGGCTTGCAACCCTTCCTAGATGAATTCAAGGAAATCATGCCCGATGATCTTCCTGATGAACTACCCCCAATGAGAGATATTCAGCACCACATTGACCTTGTTCCTGGAGCGAGGTTACCAAATCTGCCCCACTACAGAATGAGTCCAAAAGAGTCACAAATTTTACAAGACAAGGTTGAGGAGTTGATCAGAAAAGGAATGGTCAGAGTCAGCATGAGCCCATGTGTAGTTCCAGCCTTATTGACATCTAAGAAAGATGGAAGTTGGCGGATGTGTGTAGATAGTCGA
>RXID01016847.1:0-22354 GCA_005019695.1 Trichopus zeylanicus subsp. travancoricus
AAATTTTACAAATAAGTCATCAAAAGGTTTCAAAGTTTAAAATTTAAAAATACAAGTTTCATGTTGTACATTAACAAATAGACCCCTTCAATATTTTTTTTTTATAAATAAGTCTATATTTTTAATCATATTTTAAATAAAATTTTACAAAAAAACATTAGTGTTTTTTATATTTATAATTATAAATTTAATATTTATAAATAAAAAAATAGACCATTAAATTTTTTTTAAAAAATAACTCTAAATTTTTTTTAAAACTAATTTTTACAAATACACCCCTCGCCGGAGGCCCGACGGCGCGCCAGGACGCGGCCGCGGACGGCCTCCGCACGCTGGAGCGGAGATGGACGCCGAGGCCGTTCCGCCCCCACTTGCCGGGGACGGAGGCCGAGGCCGGCGCGCGGCACGCGGGCGCGGACGGCCAAGCCAAGGCCGTCCGTCCCCGGCACGCGGGCGCGCCACGGCCTCGGCCTCGGCCTCTGCATGCGGGCACGCCGGCCTTGGCCTCCGTCCCCAGCACGCGGGGGCAGAACGGCCTCGGCCGTGGCCGTCCTCGCCCGCGCCTGCGTGCGGGCGCGCCAGCTTCGGTCTCCGTTCCTGGCACGCGGGGGAGGAATGGCCTCGGCCGTGGCCATCCGCGTCCGCGTTTCGGCGCGCCGGCGCCCCGGTCTCCGCCTCCGCTCCAGCCGCCGGCCTCCGCCTCCGCTCCTGCCGCCGGCCGCCACCTCCGCTCCCGCGGTCGGGGTGCCGGCCTCCTCCTCCGCTCCCGCCCACGCGACGGGGTGTTATTTGCAAAAATCCGAATTTCGGGGACTTTTCTGTATATCAGAATAATTTTCGGGGGTTTATTTGCAAAAATTTGAATTTGGAGGATGTTTTTGTAAATCTGAGTTCTTTCGGGGTGTTATTTGTAAAATTCCGAAATCCGGGGGGTTAACTATGAAAAAATAAGTTTTTAGAGGTGTATATGTAAAAATAACGGGGTAAAATCGGATTTTTTTGGTAAAATTTTGATTAAATAACAATCAGGAGCTGTGGATAAATATGGGCGAATTTGATGGGTGGGGTAATTACGGAAATTACGGGGATTAACTGTAATTAAAGCTAATTACGGGGGTCACCCGTAATTATCCCAAAAAAAAAGAACAAAATTGGAAAGAATGACAATTAGGGAAAATTTTGAATGAATCCCCTCTACTTTTAATTTTTTTGAAAACTTCTTATGGTTCTCGAAATTTATGAAAATAAACGTAAAAAATGTGATAAGTTCTAAACAATATTATTTGCTAGTAAGGCTTATCCGAAAAATTAATTATTTTACTGTCTTACATAAAAAAGAGAAAAAAATTATATTTTTTTTTCTCACTCTTTTATTATTTATCCCAAGTTTTCTTTCATATCCACGAACATTGTGCCATCACATTACTTGTAACCTCCCATATCCCAAGTATTTTTCTACATGTTACCTTTGTAGTTACTTCTGAAACAAATGACAAATTAAACCAAAAATAAAATAAAATAAATATCTAATTACAAATTTTTTCAATTTTAC
Organism: Trichopus zeylanicus subsp. travancoricus; assembly: GCA_005019695.1. Taxonomy (NCBI): domain Eukaryota; kingdom Viridiplantae; phylum Streptophyta; class Magnoliopsida; order Dioscoreales; family Dioscoreaceae; genus Trichopus; species Trichopus zeylanicus. Next base: position 1,553 of record RXID01016847.1, read on the forward strand.
TCAGGCCAATAAATTAAGGAGCTAAAATGGCGTCAAAAGAAAACATCTATAAGAGAAATGATAGTGTTATGAGAGGAGAGGCTAAAATTGGGGCGACAATATGACGACATCTGGACATGGGAGAAAGTGTAAGCAAGAAGCGAAACTGATATGGTGGGAAGAAAAAAAAAGTATTTTTTTCAAAATTATTGACCGTTTTCAAAACAAAAGAGGACAAATAAAATTATTATTTTGCCACTTTAAAGACATCATTTACTCCAGGAGATATTTTCAATATTTTGCCTTATTAGATAGACTGAACAATAATTTAAAAATTGAATATATTTTTAAAAGATGAAAAATTGTTAGAAGTTATTGAGAATTTTTTTCTTTTACATTTACCATATAGTATATTTATATATTATGAAATCACATGTCTTGCAAAATATTTTAACACATCCCTTAACCAATTTTTATAATATTTTAGTAACTTACAGAATATATGAATCTAGTTTGATAAAAAAATTTAATTAATTAAGCAGAATATTAGCGTAATCATTATATTTTTCATTTAATTTTAACACATTACACTTATATACACATCCCTTAACCAATTTTGTCACAAAACAAAATCATAGTATATTAATAGTTTAGAAAACTATATATAACTTCTTAATACACTTGTTTACATTTACTATTTATATAATACATCAACAATTTATAAAACTATATTTTTGTTAGGATTATATAGTTTAAATAGTTCTCTATGTTGCAAATACTAGTTCTTTAAAGACTTCTTAATCAAGCTCAATAATCCATCATATCCTACTAAACATATTTTACAGTACAAGAAGAGTTACAATAGATATTCAAAATTTTACTAGCAAAATTAAATTTGATTTGACATTGAAAAATAACATCGAGATCAATCTTTTGAGAGATTTAATAGGGCTTATTCACACAAATTTTGGCTTGAAAACAAACTAACAATTGGCCTAAAATGGAGGAGTAAAAGAAAGAAAGAAAAAATATCTTGATTTTGTGGCTCTTTAGCCTCAAGAACGCATAAAGAAAGTCAATGTCTACTTGTTTGTTATAATATCGAGTGTGATGCATTAATTTCACATTGAATATTAGATAAATAGAGTTATATATATAATGAAAAAGGCATATATCCTCTGAGTTTAGAATTTTGGGATAGTTTGATATTCGGCATGCTATATTAATCATTTTCTAATTTCCTCAATAAATAATTTCAGAGCTTTAGGTTTGAACACGTGCAAATTCTTCAAGCAAAAATTATAGTGATGATGCGATTGCATTGAGTTGCATATTAGTTTCTTTTAATAAATCAAAAATAAAAATAAAAATTTATTAGTATGGGTCACACAGTGGAATTGGTCAAATAAAAAAGTACCAGGATGATGTGACAGAATTGAGTTATAAATTAGTCTTTTTTTAAAAAAATTAAAAATTGAGACAAAAAATTCGTTAGTATGGGTCACATGGTAGAATTGATCAAGTAAAAAAATATCGTAATGATGCGACTAAATTGAGTAGCATATTAGTTTCTTTTAAAAAATCAAAAATAAAGACAAAATTTTGTTAGTATGGGTCATACGATGGAACCAATTGAGTAAGAGAGTTATTAATTAAGAGTATTAAAATTAATATGGTTAGATTACACTTGAAAAATGAGATTATTATAATGTCAGGTGTGATGCATTAGTTTTACATCAAATATTAAGTAAATAGAGTTTAATATATATAGTAAAAAAGGTTTATATCCTATGAGTTTAAGCTCTTGAGATAATTTAATATCCGACCTATTTTATTGATTTGGTTCAATATTTTTTTACTCTTACAACAAATCCGTGGCCTCTTTTTTTTCTCATTATCATAAGTCATGTCGCCAAACTTGCTATCTGAAGAATCCTGGCACCACTCTATTGTTCTATTTATCACACAGAACAATTGCAAGGAGAAGGAATTTAGTGAGAAGTGTTAAATTGGAGATTTTGCAAAAACTCCCATTTAATTAATAAGTTTTTCATTTCAATCCAAAAGATTTTATTTGGTTTTTGGTTTTCACACTATTATCTAGAAATAATATCAAATTAGAATTCAATATATCATATGTGAATCACACATTAAAAAACTTTCCTTTCTTTTATATTTCTATTAAAAATATTTTAAAAATTAAAATTTCAAATATATATATCTTAAAAAATAAAAATGCAAATTGAACCCCAAAATCTTGATTTCTTTATATTCATGTTTTAGAAATAAAATTTTAGATATAAACTTAAAGAACTTGATTTACAAATAGCTACCTTTTGAAAAATTAGATATTATTTTAAAAGCTTAAGTGTCAAATGTATACCTTTGAAAAAAAATGAATTTGTTGTTTTAAACTCTAAAATCTTGATTTTTGCATATATGCCTATTAAAAAATAAAATTTTAGATGTAAACATAAAAAAATATGAATTTTCTCATATACATGTCTCTCGAGAGAAAGAAATTGCTTCAAAAACATAATTTTTATAGATGTACTTCCTAAAAAAAATTAAAAAGAAAATTTGACCTCGAAATTTTGATTTTTGCATATACCTCTTCATAAAATGAAATTTTAGATATAAACTTAAAAAATATTATTCTTGTATATGTACCTCTTCGAAAGAACAAAATTACTTGAAAAACTTAATTTTTATATGTACAATTAGTAAAAAAAATGAAAATTTAAATTTTGTTTACCAAAAATACAAGTATTTGCAAAGTTGTAAAACTATGTATGGGGGATGACGCCTGCCCAGTACTAGAAGGTCAACAAAGTTGGTAAGCTAATGACAGAATAGTCACCGACTGAAGTCCCAATGAATAGTGGCCCCAACTATAATGGTCTTAAGATAGTGAAATTCTTTGTTGGATAAGTTCTAACTCGCACAAAAGGCGTAAGATATGGGGACTATTTCAAAGAGAGGTTTGGTGAAATAGACATGTATGTGAAGATGCAAATTACCTGCACGTGGACAGGAATACCATGTGAAATTTTACTGTTCCCTGGGATTGGCTTTATATATATATATACCCCTCAAAGAAAGAACAAAATTGCTTTAAAAACTTGATTTTGATATATATACCTCTTAAAAAATTAAATTATATATGCAACTTCAAAATCTTGGTTTTCACATATAAATCTCTTCCGAGAAATTTTGAGTTTTTGAAGAGGCACATATGCAAAAAGGATGTTTTTATCGTTACATTTGAATTTTCATTCTCAAAGAGATATATACAAGAAAATCAATATTTTGATGTTGATTCTTGAACTTCATTCTATTACAAAGGTATACATTTGAAAAGTACGTGTTTAAAGTATTTTTTTAAGTGATATATATGAGAAAATTAAGTTTTTGAAGCGATTTTTGAATAGATATATATGTAAACCTAAAGTTTTTAAGTTTGCATCTGAATTTTCATATCTATAAGATATATATATGAAAATTAATATTTTGATGTTGAATTTGCAATTTTATTTTTTCAGAAGATATATATGTGAAAATTAAACTTTTTGAAACAATTTTCTTTGTTCGAAGCACTATACATGCAAAAAATCAAGTTCTTTTATAGTTACATTTGTATTTTTTTAAAGAGGTATATATGTGAAAATAAATATTTTGAGGTTGAATATGTAATTTTACTTTTAAAGAGGAATATATATGAAAATTAAGATTTGAAGGTTGAATATACACTTTCATATTTTTAAGATTTATATATGTGAAAAGTTTTTAAAGTAATTTTGTTATTTTGAAGAGGTATATATGCAAAAATAAAATTTTTAAGGCTACATTTGAATTTTCATATTTCTAAAAGTATATACGAGACAATCATTATTTTGAGGTTGTATTCACAATTTTCATTTTTCTAAAAGCTATGTATATGTGAAATTAAGTTTTAAGAGCAATTTCGTTATTTCAAAAAGGTATATATGTGAAAATCAAGTTTTTGTTAATTACATCTAATTTCTGCAAGAAACTCCCCTTTTTGCATGCTCCTCAGCATCCTCAAGTAATCGATCTACACAAACCACCCAAAAACAAATCAGCCTCGTTCCATCGGATCAAACACCCAAAAAACCCATAAATCGGTATCAAAAAGAACCAACGGGGTTCGGCGGCGCCCATTTGTTCCTGCCGCCGGTGGAGTCGAAGAGGAGGAATTGGTATGAGGCCGAGTATTGGCGGTGGTGGCCTGATCGCTGCTGCATCTGGCGCCCGCTGGCGACTGCGGTGTTTATCATCGCCTCTGATACCAGATTGCGACGCCAGCGAGATGGGGGAAGAGAGCAGCTGAGACAAAGTGGTTTGATCGTTGGGTCGAGATTTACGAGCAGCAAGAGAAAGAGCCAAAGTCACCAGCAACAGCGACCGACGAGAAGAAAAAGAAATAATAATAATAGTAATAATAATTTGTGAATTTTTAAAAATATTTTGAAATGGTCTAGGTACAGCTAATGGGAGTGCGACGCGTGTATCGTATGGGTCGGGAACACGGATGCGTACGGTAGGTCCGAAGATATCCTTTTTCTCCATGGGGGAGCGCCTGATGAGCGACATTCAAATTTTGGATTCTAGGTTGATTGAGTGAATACTTTGTCAGACCGGGTCTGACAGCTGGCTTTGTTTTTTACCTCTTAGGTGTTTTTTTTGCATGTAGGCCTTTGTATCAATTGATATTTGATTTTTTCTATGTCATAGTGTGCGACTTAGTGAGAGTAGTCCGTATTGAATATGTGGGGAGGTGTTGATGAAGAGCACGTCGATAATAGGATCGTGAGTTGAATTATGTGAATTGTAGGACTATAAGAAATATTCAATTATTTTTTATTAAAGAAATTTCAATTTTGTTCTTTAACATATCTATGATTTGCAGGACGACTAATTCAAAATTTTCTTCCACCCAAATCGGACGTGGGAAACATGTCAACACGAATTGAAAGCCCATCTATATCTCTAGCAGTTCAACACATGCCTCATTATTAATTTATTTAACTTGCTTTTAAAAAACACATTATTAACGTTTAAGAATTTCTTTACTTATTCATAATAAGCAAGTCAAATTTAGATCACGTTGTCTAATGGCATGAACCTAATTTCTCAACATGAGTCTGTCGTCATAATTAATTACATGAGAGACAATAATATACTAAAAAAAAGTAACAATAAAACGTGACCTTCATGATAAATAGACCAATGCCACTACAAGCCCACAAAAGAGCAGTTGGGCCGCCCAAAAGCTGGCAAAAATAGGCCCAAATCTACATTGTTTTTTAGGAGTGGGCCACCCCAAAACTAGCCCAGATCGAATTTGGTCCGTTGAGTTTCAGGGTCGAGTCAATATTGGACACCGCTATAAATACCCTTCCCTGTGCTCCGGCTCCGACGCTCCGGAGAAACCAAGAAGCCAGTGCTAGCTTCCACTCCGTTCGCCATGGCGAGGCGGGATAGCGAGATCCCGCTGTCGTGGATCGGCGTCCTCGTTGCCCAGATGGAATCCATCGTCGCCTCCGCCAGGCAGCAGTCCCGGGATCAGTTTCTCCGTCTTCCCGTGCGGCAAAACCCGTTTCTCCGACCTTCGACCTCCGACCGCAGACCGCCGATCCACCACCGGTCATTTTCTCATCGCCGGCCACGAGATCCGAGGTTGGTTCTTGTTCTCCTCTCGTCGCGGCATCTTCTTTTTTGACGATGATTTTTCAAGTTAGGGTTTGATTCTTGTGTTTTTGTTTGTTTGTTTTTTTTTTGTTGATGTTTCTGGGTTGCAAATCGTGAAGAATATGGAGATCTGCTTTCCAAGCTCCGATCTATGCCATCTCCGCGATTTTACTGCTACGTAGAGGAAGGAGGAATCAGTTTCTTCGGCTTCCCGTGCGGCAAAACCAGTTTCTCCGACCTCCGACCGCCGATCCATCGCCGGTCATTATCTCATCGCTGGCTGTGCTTCGATCCGAGGTCAGTTCTCGTCCTCCTCTCATCGCGGCATCTTCTTTTTTGACGATGATTTCTTCAAGTTAGGGTTAGATTCTTGTGTTTTTGAGCGTTTTTGTTTGTTTGTTTGTTTTTTTTTTTGATGTTTCTGGGTTTCGAATCTTGAAGAATTTGGAGATCTGCTTTCCAAGCTCCGATCTATGCCATCTCGGCGATTTTACTGCTACGCAGAGGAAGGAGGAATCAGTTTCTTCGTCTTCCTGTGCGGCAAAACCAGTTTCTCCGACCTCCGACCGCCGATCCACCACCGGTCATTATCTCATTTGCCGGCTGTGCTTCGATCCGAGGTCGGTTCTTGTGCTCCTCTCATCGCGACATCTTCTTTTTTGACGATGATTTCTTCAAGTTAGGGTTAGATTCTTGTGTTTTTGATCGTTTTTGTTTGTTTATTATTATTTTTTTTGATGTTTCTGAGTTGCGAATCTTGAAGAATTTGGAGATCTGCTTTCCAAGCTCCGATCTACGCCAACGATCCGCCGCCCAATCCCTCATTGCTGGCCACGATCCGATCCAAAGTTAGTTATCTTCTTCCCCTCATTGCAGCATCCTTTTCTTAGATTATGCTTTAATAATGCTTTAATAATCTATATTTGACTATGCAAAGAAGTAAAAGAGAATTGTGAATGAAAAATTTTTTCTATTTGTTCTTTTTCTTTGTTGTTTTTATTGGCCCTTTTTGATGCTGGAATATCTTCCTTCACTCACACACCTCGATGTTGAAGGTGACCATGTGCCTTAGTCCAAATCAATTATCCATCAATAGGTATTTAGTTGTTGTCCATCAATTTTGATTTACTTGTGGCATTTGCTTCTCAGATATACTTCAGTGTCTATGAGCAACTCAAAAGCATGCTGTCTACAAATGGTTGGTGCGAACAACTTCTGCTGTCTAAGTAGCATAACATGTTTTAATGTTTTTTAGAACAAGATCTTTGTAGGCTTCGGAGTTCTAATTTCATTGGCATTCGTTAAACCATATTTCTAACAGAACTGCTTCTGCCATTTTTTTGTTGTCATAGTGGCAGATAGCCACCAACTTTCTGTTGGTGCAAACATGATAGCTGCAGCTGGAGCAGGGGCAGCTACAACAATTGCCACTAATCCACTATGGGTTGTGAAGACAAGATTTCAGGTTTGTCATGCATGATATCTGTATAATTGTACTCACTAGCTTCTAAATTGTCAGGCACCTATCAATCTGTAAGTAACATTGGAAAATTATCAGCAGCCAGCAGGTGCTGCAAAGCTAAAATCTTTCAAACCAAAGTGGTCAGGCTGTTTATGCCAGGGTTTGGGGACTTTCCTGGTGAGTAATTATTTCATGGGTTAATTGCAATAGAAAAACATGTACCACGTGAGTTGTTTAGACAGAGAAACATCTGAGACTGATTGTGATATACTTTAATGCGAAATGCTTTGCACATATGTGAACCTTGATAATATTTATTTGCAATGGAAGGTTGACAAAATGATTTTTATCTATTAACACACTCTTTCTTTCAAGCATCTGTTTTCTGTTTAAAAAATTTTGTGTAAGAAAAGTCAGAGCCAGAAGCTAATTAATTAGAGCTTTTTAAAAATGAAAACAAAATTTTGTTATAAATAAAAAAATTTATATCTGCTATTTATCTGTGAATATGGATAAACTAATTTATCTTTGTACCTTATTTTCATGAGGCTGTCATGGAAACATCAGAATCCTTGTATCCAAAGGTCACAAAAGTGCAGCCAGTCAAACATCTCCAAATCCTTTGTTTCTGTTATCTTGCATTACAAGACGTGCTCATATCTTGAAATTAAACAATCATGCTTGCCATGGTCACAAATGGGTTTCATTAGTCAAACAGTCGAACAATAGTTGCTGGGTTTAGAAGTGGAATTTGATGATGTTGTTAGGAAGGGAATCATGTGTTTGTCTGTCTCAGCTAGTGTATGGATTCTTGATCTAGGCAACGATCTGATGTGTACTCAGGTTTATCTTGAAACCAAATGATCATCTATTGTGAGTTGAATTATACTCAGAAATCTTTGGTTCAATCTACCATACATAGAAGGTGGCTTTTATTGGTGGATAAATGGTTTAGAAGTCCCCTTTGATGAGTTCGTTTTTTCTCAGCTTTCATCTAGGAATTTTATTTGTACACAAAGCAATTTTATGGTTTAACTAACGGAAGTCTTCTTTTGTTTCTCTGTTAATGTACTGACTTGCATTGTGCATTTAAGTTCCTTCAAAAATTACAAAGAGAAATGCTGAATAACCAACCTGGGTTGTTCCACTTCGCCAAATGTTTCCGTGGTTTCATGATAGGTTAACCACATGATCATCTTGGCTCATTATCAATCCTTAAGCATACCTGAAATAAGATTGGAACTAGGTTTTGAATAGCAGCAATAGCTGGCCTAGTGATTCTTTGGATCGTTTTATTTAATATCCTTAGGATCTCTAATTTAATGAGAATCTAATGCAGTCTTAAATCTGAACAAAAACAAAAACAAACTCACCACATTGGTACTTACAAATATCTTTTTAAATCGCATGCTTTGGTGTGATATATTTGTCATGCATTTGTGCAGTCTTATGAGCATAGTAACATTGTAGTTCCATTTTCTTTTCTATGGATTATCATTTTCGAAATATCATTTTGATAGGATGGCCAATTTTAGTATTTCGGCTTGAGTGGAAAGATATGCAAATCACATTCTTGGCATTTTTTCAAATAGGAGTGCAAGCCTTGTTTCAAACCATCGGTTATTATTTATTTTGTGTGTGAAGGCAAGCCCATTGCCTTTTGACTTGGCATGCAATATATTGTATAACATATAAATAACACAGGGATGCTTATTGCAAACTAACCATATAATGGGAAACTTAGTTCAGTTGAGCTTGCCGTTGTTGTTGATCAATCACTTTGCTCATCATTGTTATATATTTCCCTGAATTTCTTTTCAGTATGTCTCAGTGTTTAGGAGAACTGTATCGCTTATTTGGACAGAGGATAACTTTTGGTTTGGTTGAAACCACCCACATTGCTGTGAAATTAATGAAGTTCAATGAGGTACCATAACTTTATCTTCAATAAGTCACTCTTACTTGTTAGACTTATACTTTGAACAATGGTATGCTGCAATATACAAAAATTTAGTTCATGATGATGTTTAGTCACAAGGCTTTTCATGCAGGTTAGAAAGATTATTAGTTTGTACCAAGGGGTGTCAATGGGAAATTAGATAAAAGCTTGCAGTGTATTCAGTTAGTATTATTTGGGAAAATTGCTTCAACTCCTACAATAAAAAATTTTATGATTTTTATCTTGCATGGTTTTTGAAATCCCCTCAAACCCATAGATTTGAGAAGAAGTGTTGGTGTTGCCTCTCGTAGCCTTTAGGTTTTTATCATTTTAAAGAAGAAGAATAGATGATGAGGAAGAAGAAAAACAGGTTTTGTTTTTTAGTCTTGAAATTAAAGTTTTGTCTCTTTGTTACTTTTATCATTAAAAAGAAAACCTAAACCAAAAAAGGAAAAATTAAAGAAGAAAAAGAAGGAGATTCTTCTTCTTCTTTAAGTTTCTATTTGTTTGTTTATATTGTTTTATGTTTTTGTTGAGTTTACTATTTTACCTTATTCTTTAATTTTCTGTTTTATTTTCGAATTTGTATTGTTCTAAAGTTCTTATTGTTTTTCTTCTTCTTAGGTCTCTATTCCTTTGTTTATTATTGCTGTAAAGTTTGCCTTCTTGTATTTATTGTTTTCTGTTTTAGTTTATCTTCTTTAGTTTTTTGTTGTATATTAATGTAAATATTCTAGTTCTTTTGTTTCTATTGCTTTATACTTCATCCTCTCTTTTGATTTTATGTTTTATGTTTTAGCTCTTCTTTATTTTTTGGTTTTTATTATAGTTCATATCGTTTTAACTTTCTTCTTTGTTTCATTTCTTCGGTTTTAGATTTCTTTAATTTTTAGTTTTGAAGTTTTTTCTATTAAAGAAGAACTTCTCCTTTCTATTTGATTCTTTGGTTTTTATTGTTTTGAAGTCCGCTTCCTCCGTCTTTTTTTTTATATTTGGGTTTTTATTGTTTTGAAGTTCTGATTTGTGTTTTATGTTTTAGTTTTTGTTAGTTTAAGGTTCTCCGCTTTTTCTTCTTTTTTAGTTTTCCTTTTTATGCATAAGTTTTTCTTCTTCATGTTTTTTTCTTCTTTTTTAAGTTTTTATTTGCCTGTTTATCTTTCTTTAAGTTCTTATTCGTTTGTTTATATTGCTCTATGTTCTTCTTCTTGAGTTTACTGATTTCTTTTATTCTTTAGTTTTTTTTTTATTTTTGAGTTTGTACTATTCTGAAGTTCTTATTCTCCTTCTTCTTTTAAGTTTTTATTTCTTTATTTATTATTGCTTTAAAGTTCTTTTGCTTGGATTTATTTTTCTGTTGTATGTTTATCTTCTTTAGTTTTTTGTTGCATATTAATGTAAATATTCTAGTTCTTTTGTTTCTATTGCTTTATAGTTTATCTTCTTTTTTGATTTTATGTTTTATGTTTTAGTTCTTTATTTTTTGGTTTTTTTTGAAGTTCATATTGTTTTAATGTTCTTCTTTGTTTTGTTTCTTTTGTCTTAGATTTTTTTAATTATTAGTTTTGAAGTTTTTTCTATTGAAGAAGAAGTTCTTCTTTTTATTTAATGCTTTTGGTTTTTGTTGTTTTAAAATTCTCTTCCTCCTTTTACATTTTTTTTTATGTTTGAGTTTTTATTGTTTTAATGTTCTGATTGTTGTTTTATATTTTAGTTTTTGTTGGTTTATGGTTCTCTTCTTCTTTAATTTTCCTTTTTATGTTTAAGTTCTTCTTCTTGCTCTTCTTCTTCTTCTTCTTTAAATTTCTATTTGTTTGTTTATAGTGCTTTAAGTTCTTCTTCTTGAGTTTTTATTATTTAAAAGTTCTTCTTATTCTTTAAGTTTCTATTTGTTTGTTTATTTTGCTTTTTGTTCTTCTTGTTAGGTTTATTTTTTTCTCTTATTTTTTAATTTTCTGTATTATTTTTGAGTTTGTATTGTTCTAAAATTCCTATTGTTCTTCTTCTTCTTTAAGTTGTTATTCATTTGTTTATTATTTTCTTTAAAGTTCTTCTCCTTTTATTTATTATTTTTTGTTTTAGTTTATCGTTTGTAGTTTTTTGTTGTATATTAATGTTTATTTGCTTTAAAGTTTTTATTCTTGTATTTATTAGTTTTTTTTCTATTTGCCTCTTCTTCTTCTTTAATTTTCATTTTATGTTTCAGTTCTTGTCTTAGTTGCTCTTCATTTGCTCTTGAAAAGTTAAAAGACTATATATGATGACTATGTTAGAGAGAGAGAGAGAACTTGAAACAGATGATAGTTTCATTTTTAAAAAAATGTCAATTGAAATTCTCATGACGATTTAAGGTTCTCCTTTGAAAATGGGTACTTATGTTAATTGAATGACCTAAGCAAGTTTGGTATGTTCACCTAGAAGTATATGTAGTGGCATGCCAAAGCCCAAGTATAAATAAAAAAAATTGTTTGAGAAAGAAGATAAACAAAGAAGTTCTCCCAAAGGTTGAAGCTGAAGCATGGATGAATTTTTTACCAAAAAATTTAAAAATTTTTACAAATAGCCCCTTCAAATTTCCTTATGCACAAATGACCACTGATTTCCAACATATTTACATATAATCCCTGGTTTTTCAATTTTATTAACACATACCCCATGGCTAGACATCATTGACTTCTATTACAGTTAATAACATATCTACTCATGGTTAAACTACCAGGGACAGTTTCAATTACCAAAATGCCCTCACTTCAGCCTCCTGTTGCTACACAAATAGTGATTTAGACTTATTATCCTAACTAGTGATGATTTGCCTTTAATTAACCCATATATAGTGATTCTAACATCCTGTTTAAAAGGGTTTGAAATGAACTAGAGCAAATTAATGATTTCCCTCCGGCCAAATGTCTCTGACACTAAACTACTGCATCTAGAAGAAATATTCCTCTTAAGTAAATGTTAATGAAAAGGTTGTTTGTTAACATATTTTTATTTCAGCAGGTTACATCTGACCAAGTTGATACTACGAATTATTTGTTAGTATGACATATTTCAGTAGGGATATTAGTGAAAAACAATATGTAATGTCATAGTTGCTAATTTAATCTAGTCTACTGCTTTTACCTCAAAGTTGGAATCTGTTTTAATCCTAAATGTAATTGTTTCCATAATTGGCAATAGTGGATATGATTGTAAAAGTTCAGATTTTGATGGATGTTTTTTTGGAGGAAATTTTGACGGAAAGTTTTGCAACCAGATTAAAGTTGAATCGTTTGAACTGAAACACTTTGTTAAGTGACTCATATTTCCTTACGTTCATCTCAACCAAGGCTTCCAAGTTAGCAAATTAGAGAAAGAACTTTGTGATCATCTTTAATCATTGTTTACCATTACCTGAATGTAGGCTCAACTAGTTTCTGCTGTTTGATCTGCATCAGCACATCTTTTGGTCCTCTTCTCTCAGAGGCTGGCCTCCTATTGACTACAAAGGTCTGGAAGACTTCACACATCAATCTCTATTTTCTTTTTCGCCTGATTTAAAGACCACAGATTGTTCTGGCTTGAATATTGCAGATTTTAACAAGCAGTATAGTTAGTGGAGATTGAATTGCTCTCAATTGCCTGTTTTCTTTAATTTCACGCCAAAGACTTTTATTATCTGTCTTTTGCTGAATGAGTTGCATGGAAGGTATGTATCATTTCAAATGGAGGATTGATCTATTAATTGCCGAGTCTTCTTTGATTTTTTCTGTGGTTTTGCATTATTATTACCCTCATTAATTTTTATGTTGAACAATAAGACTCCTTCATAGTCACTAGGCGAATGGCAAATGACATGCAAATATTGACTTGGCATCTCATGTGGTGCTGGGAGGCAAAATTTGCAAATATGACTAAGAAAATTTTAGCTTGTCAGTTGAAGCAGACATTCTAGCTTGATTTTTTTGTCAGATCAAAATAAGGCTTCTGCATGCCCATGCATCCATCTGGGGCTGTGTACTCATTGTTGGGAGATCAGAAGGAAATTCCAGATGATTATCTGCCATTGCTATCTCTGTTTTCGAGCAATGCCGGCATTTTGGGACACTACTAGATCAATATTCTGAAAGATTATATCTACCTTTGCTTTGGTTCACATTCAACTTTTAAAGTAAGTTATCTATCTTTAACTACATAAATAACTTCTGTTCTTGTCTTATGAATGTTTTCTCTTGATTTACAGTACAAACCATTTCTAGATGGCATTCAATCTATTCTGGTTTCATCGAAGGTGAAAAGTTGTCTAGATGAAGCTTGGCCTCTGATGCTAGAGACAACTATAGTTGATTCAGTTCCTGAAGTGGAGGAATTTTCCAAAGTTGTGCCCAAGGAGATGTTCTTGTCAGGGTATAGCATGGTCAAACTTAAGCTTGGGGAGTTTCAGTTTATTTGGGGGTTGGGGTTTCTTGTTTTGTTTCACACGCAACAACCATTGGCGACCAATCGAGTAAAGTTACCTCTTGTCAAATTACAGAAGCAGCATGGTGAAGTTTGCTTGGTTCAGGAGAATTCTGATTTGACACTTGCGATGTTGCCCTACTTGTTTTCCAGTCTCTTTCCAGAGAATTATTTACTCAACCGGGATTTCTTACTGTGGAGCTTTGCAAGGAAATCTTTCAGGCAAGTTCTCAGCAAAATAATATTTGCTCGTAGTAAGATTTTCAAATTTTTTACTGTTTGTTTTTCCGTCAATAAAATCAAACTTAGTTTTGCAAGGCAATGTTTACCTGTAATGTTTAATTGGATCAGGCTAACCCATGGCCTATTGAGCCAGGCCTTAGCTGGGGCTTAGTCCAGTTTATATACCTAGAGTTGTGTTCCAGGTTGGTCTATATTTAGTAGTCTTGTTACAAAGAGCATTTTATAACTACAGATTCTTGTTTGCTCTCTCTTATATTAATTCAAACTTGCCGGAGAAACTGTACAAGAATGTTACATTGACAAGAATTTTCCACTGTTTTACTGCATCTAACACAGTGCATTTCTTGCTGCTGTTGACCATGCATATCAAGCAGCATAGAGAATCTGTGGCTTTTTATATTGTTTATGTGAAGTTGGAAGTGACAATTGTTTCTTGCTTTCATGTAAAGCTTTGTCTAAATTGGAAAACACAAATGGGCCAGGAGCCATGCATATTATCTTGTTCTTTGTGGGTTGAAGCCTGGTGTTTGCACTTCAATGAAAAACTTCTCTGGACTGGGTCCTTCTTGGATAGTGATAGTGGGGATCTTGTTGAGGCTGCAGGTGGTTCAACACAATCTCAGCTGATTAGCACCCCTTTTTTTGAGCTTCTGTTGAACTACAGAAGTTAATAGGAACTTTTCTAAACATCCAAAGCTATCAACAATATAGGGTTGAGGTTTAGATAGGTGAATCTAGTAATACCATTTGCCAAAGTAGCATTCAGAATCCTCTTAGAACCGATTTGGTTCATCATGCATTCAACTCTTCCCTCTTCTTCAGATGAGATTTTGTGGTAAAGAACTATTTTGAATGTGGCTTCTTATATGACAGTTTTAATTTTAAGTGGGAATCCAAGACTGAGTCTTGAAAAAGCATGGTTACAACTTCTAGATATACAGTGGATAAAATGTACAAGTTCACGTTAACCTGAAGATATAGCTGGTGGGGGTGCTATGAAGTATCAGCCATCACCAAATCAAGTCTGATATAGATGTAAGGTTGCAAAAGAGTTTGTTCACGTGCATTGGCACTTGAATATTTTCCTAGCTTTCTGAAACGCTTGTCTGTCATATTGTGTCATTTCATTTTGATTGCAAATGCACATTTTTTGGCTTCTGGTCATAGAAATTCAGTCCATCATTCATAGTGACTGCATTTGATTCTTCTTGCATCATGAAAAGAGTCGTGCACTTGTCATGTGAGTACTTGATGGGTAGTTTCTAACACTAAACATGTATCCTGTACTCCTGTGTACAGGTACTTTCATATGTTGATGAATGCGATTTCAGGTGAACTTCAGCTAATGCTACAAAATGACTAATTTGAGGCTTGTTGAGAACCATATGGTGCTTGTTGAGAACTTCAGCTAATTTCAGGTAACAGAACCATATGGTGCTTGTTGAGAATTTCTTCGGCACTTCTTAGAATTTTCACCAAAGTTGGTTGCTAAATTTATATTTTGACCTTCACTTGAAGTCATTTCCACACATGATTTGCTTTCATTTGATTTCATTTGACATGTTTCTGAGCAAATCTTGCCAAGACTTTGGTAGAAATCCCAAATGCTTAAAGAATATAATGAGGATCAAAACATTGGTAAAATTAGAGGCTACAATATGCAAATATGCTTAACCACATCCCACGCAAGTTAGAACCTAATTTGGGTTTTGACTTTTGAGTTGCTCTTTTGGAATTGAGCTTTGTGTCCAGTTGTTACCATCAAACTTTTCATTGGTGTCAGTGCGTTTTTGTGCATATGTTTTTCACGCTAGGCTCTTTGGAAGATATCATATATCAGTAGTTGCCTAGTATTTCTCAGAAGGTCTTATGGCTCTGGATGCTGGTGGCATTATTCAACTTGTTTCTGTTGAAGAAAATTAGGGCTCAAAAATCCCTTGTAAGTTCAAAATTTAGTATAGTTGCACTAGTGTACCATCCAAATACTTGAAGTCCCTGGTTCATCACAATCTATGCAGTTCAAAAGCCTAAGTAGAAAACCGAGTTCTTTTGTAATTGGGTTTGGAGTCCAACATGGGTATGAGTCAAGTAGCATTAGGACTTTTCTCTATTTAAGGGATAGAGAACTAGGATTATTGTAAGCTTTTGTGATCTCAGTAGCAATAATATGAAAGAGTACCTGTCATCATTGACCAAACCATAGTTTTATAATAGTTTTCACATACATAGCAATCTTACATACTAAGTGTTCTTTTTATATATATAGTTTGTAGTTCAACTATTACTTGTATCAGTTTTCTTCAAATATTTTTCTAACACATTTTTGTTTGACAAATAATGTAGTTCTACCTTGATCTTTTTTTTACTGCAGAGGATTTTATGACTGGAGCAACAAAATTATGTTTTAAATATTTATATCTAGTATTTAAGAGGTAATAAAACTAATAAAATGGTGGGAATGAGTGATCTTTCTTTGAGGGATTATTTTTTTCGCATATCTAAATTCTGAAAACCTGCCTTATGGATGATAACAGTGACAATGAAAATTTAAAAGTTTCTCAATGATATATTTACTACATTATTGGCTGCAGCTGTGACAACAACAAATCAGACTCAATCACATGGTGTGAAGAAATATGGAGTGCTTTTCTTTCGTTAAATTATGAATCAATAGGCCCAGGTTGTCAATTGGCTTGTTGGGCCTGTTCCAGCATGCGAACAGGTTTGTGGAAATTGGGCTTTTGTTCTAGAATTATTGTAAGCTGTTATGATCTTAATAGCAATAATATGAAAGAGTCTACCATTATTGATCAAACCATAGTTTGATAACAATTTTCACATACATAGCACTCTGACATACTAAGTGTTCTTATATATATAGTTTGCAGTTCAGTTGTCACTTGTATTAGTTTTCTTCAGATCTCTTCCTAACATATTTTTGTTTGACAGATAATGTATTTCTGATCTGATGTGTTTTTTATTTAGAGGATTTTAGGATTGTAGCAATAGAACTATGTTTTAGATATTTATATCTAGTATTTAAGAGGTAATAAAACTAATAAAATGGTAAGAATGAGTGATCTTTTCTGCCTCACTTCTTGAAATCATCCTTAATTTTTAAAATCTTCTTTTGCCTCACTTCTTGAATATCTTCAAGAATTTTTTTGAAAAAGTTTCAAGATTTTTTTCAAAATCTTCTTCAAAATTTAGATATTCTACTTCAATATAATTAAAATTTATTTTCTTCCAACTTTTCAACATCTTAAATTTTTTTCAAAATATCTAAATTCTCCTTGTTTAAAATCTTTTTAAAGATCTTGACAATTCTCTCTTGAATTACCATTGATTTTTTTAAAATTTTGTTTTTTTTTCAAGGTTTACCAATGTTGTGAAACATTTTCAGTGTTGAGTTAAATTTTTTTGAGGATTGTTTGCTAATGTAGGACAACTATATATTTTTTATAGTAAAATTAGAGATTTAGTTCAAATTGAATTTCAACTTCAATTGAGATTCGTTAGAATTTTTACAGCTATAGTTCGAATGCTATATCTCCTAAGATATTCATTCAAATCCAGTAAATAATCATCTGTTGAAAAGTTGAGATCAATTCCTACATTTTTCTTATTTACTATTTTGGATAATTTGGATTTTATATTGGTCAAAATTAGGGTTTATTTATTAGTCCAAGTCAATAACAGTTCTAACTTAATAAAGAATAGGATTTAGATTTTTTATTTAACTTATGTTAAGTAGAATTCTTAATGAAATTTAAGTTCTAGTTTTTAGTTTATATCAAATAGGACTATAAATTTATCACATGGTTATATATACAGTCCAAGATTGTAATAAAGAAAAAATTTTACTATCAATAATTTTTTTTTATTTTAAGTTTGTTTCTTTTCATCTTTTTTGTGAATTTAAGGATTTATCGTAGTGAGAAGACGATGATCTTCTTCTTATTTTTCGTGCTTTCCTCTGTTGCATTATTTGTTTTAAGATTTTGACATTTAGCGTTGGGTTAAATTTTGCAAGTTTTGGGGTAGGAGAGTTAGCATATTCCATATTGCTCCTTGTATTTTTTATAAGATAACAGAAATGCACAATCTAAAAATTATTTTCTGTTTTTATATAACAATCTAATACACACACACACACATTGATATCCATATCTACATATTTGTGCTAAGCTAAGGTGAACTATAATTTGTAAACCGAACCTACTATTATGTTTTTTTTCATAAAATTCCATCCATCAATCTTGAGAGTTATGGTTGACCAATGGTGCAGAGTTTTGTGATGACACTACCTGAAGCTATTCAACTTCATTTATTATTTCTGAGAAGTTTTTTCTTGCTGAAAACAATATAATATTCTTAAGTGGACTTTGTTGAGTGGATGCAAGAAATCGTTGACATCATGATATGACCAATAAGTCATAGATAAGTAACTGGAGTTTTCTTCTAAATGTTGAGATCATCACCTCCTAGTTCAGGATGAATTTGTGTTTTGCATTTTTTATTTTATTTGAACCTGTGTTGCAAAAGGCTAGTTCTGTAGAATTGTTGCAATCTTTTACTAATTTTGAAGTGAAAATAGCTTTTATTCATTCTTTCCAGAAGCAAGAGAGGGAGTTAAGGCAGGTGAGAAATGTTGGCCCCTAAAATAAAAAATGCAGCAGGTAAGGCACCATCCTAGCTAATCAATGAGTGTGGGAGGGGCTGTACAGAGTAGTTCTCTTGTTAGCATGTTCAGAATGAGTTCTTTGAATGGCTGTCACAGTTTCCTTAATTCTTTTGCTTATATTGTGTTAGTAATTGCATGGTTCTTGATTTTTCGGGGTGGGTGGGCATGTGCTTGTGGTTGTAAGTTTGTAGTGTCAGTTGTGTTAATTGGGCCATGTGCTTTTATATGTGGAGTTGCTTTGATTATTGTGTGTGGCTATATGTAATCTTTTTTGTCTATGCTTTTTGTGTAGTGTTTTTTTGTCTGTAATTTTTTGGTATAGGACACCTGTACAATGTGTTGTTATTGGGGTTATTTTTTGTGCATGGTATATATCACATAGATATTTATACATATTCTACCATATTATGTATGCTCCATCCATGCTTAGTTGGATAATATTTCTATTCTTATTTACTGCTGAACATGTTGGTCATACATTGTAAGCAACGAGTAAAAGCAAGAAAAAAAAACTTGCAATGATGTAAAGAAAAAGAACAAGCTTACGGTGGGTCTCTATTTATTCATGGTCATTTTTTCATGTCGGTCCTTATATTTATTCATGGCTTTTTAATCTCGCTGGATCTGTATCTTTTATAGTTCTTTTTCATGCTTGGTCTGTATTTATTCATGATCTTTTTTACATGTTGGATCTGTATTTATTCATGATCATTTTTCATGTTGGGTCTATATATTTATTCATGACCTTTTTATCTTGTTGGATATGTATCTTTTGTAGTGTTTTTCATGTTGGATCTGTATTTATTCATGGTCATTTTTATATGTTGGGGCCGTATATTTATTCATGGCCTTTATATCTTGTTGGGTCTGTATATCAATTCATGGTCTTTTTATCTTTGTTCGGTTTGTATGTTTATTCATGGTCTTTTTTCTCGTAGGTTTTCAAGATTTTTACTCGTGACTTTTTGTCGTATTGGTCTGTTATGTTTATTGGAGGTCATTTTGTCTAAGTGTGCTATTTTACGGAGCATATATTGGGCTATGCTCGAAAAACATGGGTAGGTAATGTAATGTGTTGTATGAGCGGGACGGAATATTGGCTATACTGTGGGCTGTTTATTGGACCATGCGGATGGGGCGTTATTGGTCCGTAAATTGGTTTTGAGTGCCCCAAATTGGCCACACGAGGTCGTTCTGGGCCACTAAAAAGGCTCGTATTGAGCGATGCTGTTGGGCCCTACAAATGTGTTGTTATTGGGCCGTATTGTGGGCATAATTGTGCCAGAAATGTCTCTTAATGTGTTGGGCCATGCGCGAAAAACATAGGCAGATATTGTCACATTGCGGAAATGTCGGCTAAATTGAGCCGCATTGTGGGCCATTATTAGGCTATACATGGTTTGAAAAGCTATTGGGCCTAACAAATGGGCTGCCATTGGGTTGTATTGTGGGGTCTAGGGTTTCGGGGTTCTAGGGCATAGGGTTTAGGTTTTTTTAAAGATTTAGGGTTTAGGGTTTAGGGTTTGGGGTTTAAGGTTTGGGGTTTGGGGTTTGGGGTTTGGGGTTTAGGGTTTCGGGTTTAGGGTTTAGGGTTTTTTAGGGTCTAGGTTTTAGGGTTTTAGGGTTTTAGGGTTTAAGGGTTTAGGGTTTAGGGTTTAGGGTTTAGGGTATAAGGTTTTAGGGTTTAGGGTTTAGGGTTTAGGGTTTTCTAGGGTTTAGGGTTAGGGTTTGGGGTTTAGGGTTTAGGGTTTAGGGTTTAGGGTTTAGGGTTTAGGGTTTAGGGTTTAGGGTTTAGGGTTTAGGGTTTAGGGTTTAGGGTTTTTTTAGGGTTTAGGGTTTAGGGTTTTTTCAGGGTTTAGGGTTTAGGGTTTAGGGTTTAGGGTTTAGGGTTTAGGGTTAGGGTTTAGGGTTTAGGGTTTAGGGTTTAGGGTTTAGGGGTTTAGGGTTTTAGGGGTTTAGGGTTTTAGGGTTTAGGGTTTAGGGTTTAGGGTTTAGGGTTTAGGGTTTAGGGTTTAGGGTTTAGGGTTTAGGGTTTAGGGTTTAGGGTTTAGGGTTTAGGGTTTAGGGTTTAGGGTTTAGGGTTTAGGGTTTAGTGTTTAGGGTTTATGGTTTAGGGTTTAGGGTTTAGGGTTTAGGGTTTAGGGTTTAGGGTTTAGGGTTTAGGGTTTAGGGTTTAGGGTTTAGGGTTTAGGGTTTAGGGTTTAGGGTTTAGGGTTTAGGGTTTAGGGTTTAGGGTTTAGGGTTTGGGGTTTGGGGTTAGGGTTTAGGGTTTAGGGTTTAGGGTTTAGGGTTTAGGGTTTAGGGTTTAGGGTTTAGGGTTTAGGGTTTAGGGTTTAGGGTTTAGGGTTT
>RXID01016850.1:0-2500 GCA_005019695.1 Trichopus zeylanicus subsp. travancoricus
CTACTATTGCCCCTACTACTATTACTACTACTGCTTGTAGTACTGCTACAACTACTGTAACTACTACTACTACTCTTGTTGCTGCTACTACTAATACTTCTACTACTACTATAGCTACTGCTACCGCTACCACTACTGCATCTATTGAACTACTCATACTACTAATATGACTTCTGCTACTACTGCTCGTACTACTAAAACTGCTGCTACTACTACTGCTAATATTACTATAAATACTATTGCTGCTGCTGTTACTATGACCCCCACTACTACTACTTCTACAATTCCTACTATCGCTACTTCGGGAACTACAACAACAACAACTACTACTGTTACTACTACTACTACTACTACTACTACTACTACTACTACAACTGCTTCGACTGGCACTTTAGGTACTACTACAACTTGTACTATAACTACTACTGCTGCTACTTCAGACACTACTGCTACTTGCTCCTAAGTGCTACTACTACTACTACTGCTACAACTGCTACTTCTACTACTAATACTACAACTACAAACGACAACCACACTAACCATTACTACTACTACGTATGACTTATATGTTATACAGTAGCACTAGCTACTACTCTTTCCTTGAAGACCTACTACTACTACTTCTAATACTATTAGTACCACTACTGCTACTATTACTACAAATACTTCTACTACTACTAGTACTACTACTGTTGTTGCTGTTGTTGCGGCTTTTGCTACTACTACAACAACTACTTCTGCTACTACTAATTCTACTACTATAGCTATGACTCTTGCTGCTATTACTTCTACTATGACTACTTTTGCTACTTCAATTGCTACAGCTACGACTACATCCACTACTACTACTACTACTACAATTGCTGCAACTATTACTGTAGCTGCTACTACTACTACTACTTCTGCTACTACTGCTTCTACTATTACTAGTGCTACAACTACTACTATTACTACTACTGCTACTACTACTACTACTTCTACTGCAGCGATAACTACTATTTCTACTTCTACTACTACTAACAATAGTACTATAGCTACTACTACTACTACTGCTACTATAGGTATAACTACAACTATGGCTCCTACATCAACTTCTGCTACTGCAGCTATGGCTACCACTACTACTACTGCTACTACTGCTACAACTGCTACTAATATTACTACTACTATTATTACTGCTACTACTACTACTACTACCTCTGCTACTACTACTGTGACTACTACACCTGCTACCACTCATAATGCTACTACTACTACTACTCCTCCTCCTCCTCCTCCTCCTATGCCAACTACTACCATTACTACTACTACTATTGTTGCTGCTGCTACTACGACAAATCCTACTACAGCTACTGCTACTACAGCTACAAATACTACTACTTCCACTACTTCTACTGTTACAACTATTGCAATAACTAGTACTACTATTTCAACTACAATAATAACAATAGCAACAACAACAACAACAACTACTACTACTACTTCTCCTAGAAATACTACTACTACTACTACTACTACTACTTAACCTCCTACTTCTGCTATTGCGACTACTGCTACTACTACAACTATTGCTACTGCTAATATTACTACTACTACAACTATAACTACTACAAGAGCAACTTCTGCTACAACTTCAACTACAACTACTACTATTGTTGTTATTGCTGCTGCTACCGTAAGCACTACTACTACTGCCATTGCTACTGCGACTACTACTACTATGACTACTACTAATAATACTACTTTTCCTACCACTACTACCACTACGACTACTGTTACTGTGACTACTACTTCTACTACCACTACAACTACTCCTACATCTGCTACTACTACTACTACTACTACTATTACTACTATTATGACTACTCTTACCATTGCTATGAATACGACTACGACTACCTTTGCTACTACTGCAACAATAACTATTGCTACAGCTACAAATAGTTATACTACGATTACAACTGCTGCTACTGCTACCTTTGCTATAGCCATTAAAACTACTGCTACTTCTACTACTGCTACTACTACTATTATTACTACAACAACAACTACTACTACAGTTACTACAACCACTACTACATCTACAACTGCTACTACTAATACTTTGGGTACTACTGCCACTATTGCTACTACTACTTCTATAACTACTACTACTACTACTACTTTGAGTACTACTACAACTGCAACTACTAACACATCTAATACCACTACTGCGACTTTGGGTACTACTACTACTACTTCAACCACCACCACTACTACTACTAATACTTCGGGTACTACTACAACAACTACTACTACTACTACTAACCCCTACTTATACTACTACAACTACTACTACTAAACTACACAACAACAACAACAACACTACTACGACTACTACTATTGCTACTACTACTACTCCTCCTCCTCCTACTACTATTACTATAGCTATTACTGCTACTATACTCTTACTACTACTACAACAATGACCACTACTACCATTACTACTACTACTACTACA